>CM059814.1:16762185-16829685 GCA_030435695.1 Brachymystax lenok tsinlingensis
TGGCCCACGTGGCAGGCCCTCTATCTTGGTGGGAGGGCATGTCCCCTCCCATCTCCACTTTACTTAATGGGGTTTTATTTCATTCCCTTGCCATCTCTTCCTCTTGAAGCTACCTTCTGCTGGTCCTGTTTTGGTTCATCTCCGGATACAGTACTCTTTGTTGTTGTTTTGGGGACTAGAGCTTAGATCTGCTTACAATGGCCTCTTTTACAGTGCATGGTATCCCACACATAAGTAGCAGGTAGCATAGCATTGGCCAGTAACTGAAAGGTTGCTGGTTTGAATCCATGAGCCGACTAGGTGAAAAATCTGCCGATGTACCTTTGAGCAAGGCACTTATCCCTAATTTCTCCTGTAAGTCGCTTTGGATAAGAGCTTATGCTAAATTACTAAAATGTAAATGTAAACATCCCTAGTAACCGACAACCTAATTTCTAATGACGATTAAAAATATATATTTATATTTCCCATCTGTCACATAGTGTATGCTTGTTTGTTTCTGCTATAAACAGACATGTTGCACGTGTTACTCCTCAAAGACTGCTTTGGGTCATTGAGAGTCACATTGGTAATTTGAGTGTGTAAGTCCTGTTCGTGGCTGAACAAAGCTATCATCAACCGGTGCACAGGACAGAAAGTGGAAGTAGTGGGATGGGGTCAATCTAGTCCCAGCCAATGCGGTCCACTGATCTGGTTTCATTCACCATTTTGCCAAAGGTTCCAAGACAGCCAATCCATCTGTCTCCCCTTTCCCTCCCCGTTTCCTTGTCCCCATGTACAGTACATGTGCCCAAAACGTAGTGAAGGCAACAGGGACTTCCGTGAAAATCCCTTTCCCACAGAAAGTATAAAAAGTGTCACATGCAAACTTTATAAATTGTTACATACACCAAATAGGTGCAGTGAAATATGTTGTTTTACAGGGTTAGCCATTGTAGTACGGCAGCCCTGGAGCAAATTAGGGTTAAGTGCCTTGCTCAAGGGCACAATAACAGATTTTTCACCTTGACGGCTCGGGTATTCGAAATAGCGACCTTTCAGTTACTGGTCCAATTCTGATGTTAGCCAATGGAAAAAGCCCAGAGTTTATCATTTAGTATCTGTGACAAAATTCTTGTCCTTGAACATAAGCAAATAAAGTGAAAACAAACATGAAGTTAAAAGCTGTAAGAACCTTAGCTAACCTTTAGGGGTCCATTTTAACAAACCTAACGCAATGCTCAATCTAAGGGCTGGCGGTAGAGCTATAGGTACCGCTATAGGTTCAGAAATACTTTTGCTATTTTCACAAACACAATTATTGGCACAGTTGCTGGCATTGGCGCGAAAGGTCTGGTCTTTGATGTATTGCCTTGGAATCAACTCCAATTCCAATGTTAGTCTGTTATAGTTTGTTAAACAGCTTACAGAAACAAAATAACAAAATGTAAACCTATCCCATCTTTGCTAAATATGTTCACTTGAACCTGTTGTTGTTCTGAGAAATGAAGGCTATTCCATGCGAGAAATTGCCAAGAATCTGAAGATCTCGTACAACACTGTGTACTACTCCCTCCACAGAACAGCACTAACCAGAACAGAAAGAGGTGTGGGAGGCCCCGGTGCACAACTGAGCAAGAGGACAAGTACATTTGAGTGTCTAGTTTGAGAAACAAACGCCTCACAAGTCCTCAACTGGCAGCTTCATGATACCCTCAAAACAACAGTCTCAATGTCAACAGTGAAGGGGCGACTGGGATGCTGGCCTTCTAGGCCAGCAAAATCAGACGTTTCAAGAATCAATAGTCATTTACAACATTAACAATGTCTACACTGTATTTCTGATCAATTTGGTGTTATTTAAATGGTCAAAACATTTGCTTTTCTTTCAAAAACAAGGACATTTCTAAGTGACCCCAAACTGTTGAATGGTAGTGTACATATTGGAACCATCTTATAGATCGTATTTACACTTCTCCAGAAGTTGCATTGGACAGTGAATTCTAATAAGTTTGGTTTGAATAAAATTCAACAAAAATCAATGGATACATGTAGCCTACATCATGGAGTTTTTTTTAGGAATGTCCAAAGCATGGCTAAGATAATGTCAACAATACATAGATAAAAAGGGAATGTCAGCAACTGCGCCAATAATTGTGTTTGTGAAGAGCTCTCCAAGGATGTCAGGGACAAGATTGTAGACCTACACAAGGCTGGAATGGGCTACAAGACCATCGCCAAGCAGCTTGGTGAGAAGGTGACAACAGTTGGTGCGATTATTCGCAAATGGAAGAAACACAAAAGAACTGTCAATCTCCTTCGGCCTGGGGCTCCATGCAAGATCTCACCTCGTGGAGTTGCAATGATCATGAGAACGGTGAGGAATCAGCCCAGAACTACACGGGAGGATCTTGTCAATGATCTCAAGGCAGCTGGGACCATAGTCACCAAGAAAACAATTAGTAACACACTACGCCGTGAAGAACTGAAACCCTGCAGCGCCCGCAAGGTCCCCCTGCTCAAGAAAGCACATATACATGCCCGTCTGAAGTTTGCCAATGAACATCTGAATGATTCAGAGGACAACTGGGTGAAAGTGTTGTGGTCAGATGAGACCAAAATGGAGCTCTTTGGCATCAACTCAACTCGCCGTGTTTGGAGGAGGAGGAATGCTGCCTATGACCCCAAGAACACCATCCCCACCGTCAAACATGGAGGTGGAAATTATGCTTTGGGGGTGTTCTGCTAAGGGGACAGGACAACTTCACCGCATCAAAGGGACGATGGACGGGGCTATGTACCATAAAATCTTGAGTGAGAACCTCCTTCCCTCAGCCAGGGCATTGAAAATGGGTCGTTGATGGGTATTACAGCATGACACATGGCCAAGGCAACAAAGGAGTGGCTCAAGAAGAAGCACATTAAGGTCCTGGAGTGGCCTAGCCAGTCTCCAGACCTTAATCCCATAGAAAATCTGTGGAGGGAGCTGAAGGTTCGAGTTGCCAAACGTCAGCCTCGAAACCTTAATGACTTGGAGAAGATCTGCAAAGATGAGTGGGACAAAATCCCACCTGGGATGTGTGCAAACCTGGTGGCCAACTACAAGAAACGTCTGACCTCTGTGATTGCCAACAAGGGTTTTGCCACCAAGTACTAAGTCATGTTTTGCAGAGGGGGTCAAATACTTATTTCCCTCATTAAAATGCAAATCAATTTATAACATTTTTCACGTGTTTTGCTGGATTTTTGTTGTTGTTATTCTGTCTCTCACTGTTCAAATAAACCTACCATTAAAATTATAGACTGATCATTTCTTTGTCAGTGGGCAAACGTACAAAATCAGCAGGGGATCAAATACTTTTTTCCCTCACTGTATGGGCAGTGTGTGTCACATCTGGATAGGCTGCGTTTCTGCTGTCAAAATTAATTCCATAACCAACTGCGTTATCGCTAAAACCAGCTTTTGGTTGGTCTTAAATATCCCTACCAGACATTCCTGAAATTAGCACTTTGGATCATGTTTTTAAGGACACGCTTCAAATATTTCCACCCCTCCCATCTGAGCGCAAGCGTGCTGACGTTAGACTGGTAAATTTCCGAACCTGGCGTTAGGACTGGAAAATGCCAGTGCACCAGTTTTTACATAACGAAATTGCAATCTAACAAGCGTTTAACAGTAGCGCCGCCTTAAAGCCAGATGAAAATAGAGCCCTAACTGTGCGAAATGCTCAACATTGCATGGACCATTACTGTGTGAGGGACATGGACCGTTACTGTGTATAAGCTAGTCAAAGTGAATGATGTATGAGGGAGGAAGCAAAGGCAGATAGGTTGGGTGGTGCTGAACCATCACTGAGAAGATGCACGCCCCTGCCCCAATATAAACCGTTCTCTCTTTTAGTCCAAATTGTAAAATACGACAAAGGAAGAATAGTTTCTTAGTTCCTAGTCTAGAGTTGCTGTGTCTATGCTGTTAAATCTGTGGGGGGAGGTTAAGTCATCTTTTGGCTTAGCGCCAAGCCAGGCCGCCAAGGAAATCTGAGGAAATTATGCCTCTGTCACTCTGAAATCCAACCCTGTGTCACTGACAACTGTCACTGTCCTTATAAGGATGGAACACACTGACCACAACAGAGTCAGGAGGCCATTCACAAAGTCTGTGGAGGCATTGAGTCTCCCCCATTCACCAGGACTCTCTTTCTCTCTTCTTTAAAAGGTGCTGGGGGTTATTTATAATCTGATGTATTAATGGCCAGGAACTGTTGGCCTCTTCCACCACAGAGCCAGGCCAGCTTTACTGGCTGTTCTGTGGGTGTGGAACCACTACACCAGAGAGCAGTGAAGACTTGCTTGGCCTTTAGCATCTGTGGTTGGCGGCGTTAGCTATTGTTATGTCGCAGGCTAATTCATCTTCTCTGAAGGTTTAAAACATCACAGAGGGAAAAAACTGACCCAGAGGCATGTTTCCACATGATTGGATGGAGGAGCCTTGTGAGACATTCCTTGAGCTTGGCTACAGGGTTGAGTGAGACTTGAGGTTGTTTTGGCTTGGTAACTTAGGCATGATATTTTGCAGGATGAACAGGTGCTGCATATTGTACACAACAACACAAAATCACAGGAAGCCATATGAAGCTGAAGTATGTTTTGGGTGTTTGAATGTTCCTGTATATGTGTAAGTGTGTGTGTGTGTGTGTGTGTGTGTGTGTGTGTGTGTGTGTGTGTGTGTGTGTGTGTGTGTGTGTGTGTGTGTGTGTGTGTGTGTGTGTGTGTGTGTGTGTGTGTGTGTGTGTGTGTGTGTGTGTGTGTGTGTGTGTGTGTGTGTGTGTGTGTGTGTGTGGATGTGCGTGTGTAAAAAGCCACAGCTGTTGAGAATCTGACTCACATCCATGGCTTGCTATTAATTTGCATGGGGTGCAATCCCTGCAGTGTCGGACACCCGCTCGTGTCTAGAAGCGAGACAGAGACACGACCGCCCAGCACCTGCAAACCCGTGAACAACCACAGCGTTCCATCAAGAATTGACGGGATGGCATTCTCTCCATCATGGGGCGAGGTGTCAAGAGCTGACTCAGAGACTGAGACACACTGCCAATGTCAGGTTTTTCAAGTTCTCACTCGTCTGACAGATAATGGATTGACTGCCTAGATCAGGAGTGTCAAACTCAACAAAGTCCGAAGGGCTGCACTGAAAATTGGTTACATTTCCTCCCCGTCAAAATATGCAAAAGATAGTCCTATATCCATTGTTTTTGGAATTTTCTATACTCTGACTGTCTAGCTTTAATTTGGGTGATTATTAGCGAGCTGGAAAAAGTGAAGAATGTAGGTCCATTATAATTTATACACATTTTTCATGTGGTTTTAGTCATTTGACCCACCAATTTAGACAAGTGTGTTTGGGTAAGCATCATATAATATTTAATAAAATATTTTTATCTGGACACTTTGTTTACCTGGAATTTTTCCTAACCACTTTTAGTCTTAATCTTTACTACACTACTCACTGTTTAGCACATTACCTCACGTGAATCCTTAAAGAGATGAGTGGGGCTGGCTTAAAAGGGTGTGAACAATGCTGAATGGGTGTAGACAAGGGAGAGCTCTCCAGTTGTAGTACCAAAACATTTGAAAGGCCATTTTCTCAAAAGTAAGGTTCCAAGTTTATCAACTTTCAAAGCAGAATTACTTTCCCTTTGTTCCACTAAATGCAGTATATGATATACCAGTTTTTAGCTCTGTGTCTCTGCTTTTATCCAATGTAAAAAATACAATTTCAAATGTTGCTACATAAGACTAAATCAAGGTGGTCGGTCACATATGCCATGTCTTGAAATATGCAGATTAAAAGGACATTTATATTGTAAAATGTCAAATAATGTCAAAGTTCTTAATGTTGTTAGATCCATCCTTTGAAAACAGACACTTGAAAAGATTCTGGGGATGAGCATGCTGATCTTCAATATGTACCCATTGTTCCTCTTTAGTGCATTGGACAATATGTCATAAGTAAAAGCCTTGGGTGGCAAGTTGATACAATTCTAAGTCTGGAAGTAATGTTTGTAGGCCTTCAAGTTGAAAGGTTCCATACCCACAGCACTGCTGGGAAGCGGAGTTGAGATTTGGTCCCATTTTCCTCCAGTGACTGTTTGATTGGCAGGTATTCTTTGCCTTTCTTTCTCAGTTTAGGAGACATGTCCTCGACGAATCGAATTGTCTGGCCTTGGATTTTGATCTCCTTTCAGCCCCTTGTGCCTTCAGAACGTTGACTTTGGTCTGATAGTTCCATAGTTTGAAGATTACTACGCGTGGGTGTTTAGCGTTCTTCTGTTTCACGCCGATCCTATGGCATCGGTCCAGATCCTGATATACCCACGTCAAGTTTCTCTGATATCAGTTTGACAACGGAACTGGAAAGGTCTCCTTTTTTCTTGTTTTCTGGTAAGGACAATATTCTCATGTTGTTACGTCTCATTCTGCTATCTTGCTGGTCCAATTCTTCTTCTAAAGTTTGCAACTTTGTTTCCAAAAGGCCAATTTTTTTGTCTTGTTTGTTCACACACACGCCTTGTTTGTGCATGTCTGACACGATAGCCTCTATTGTCTTTTTCGAGCGAATCTACTTTTTTAACAACATTGTAGCAATTTGTTCGTTTTTGTGAGCATTGAGAGTATTTTAGCTATGTTTTCCTGGATAGCATTTAACTGTTTATTAATCTTGTTGCCCTTTGTCCTTTCCTTTCCTTTGAAGGAGGCCATGTTCTGTTGGATTGTTGCGTCGCTGCGCTGTTTTACCAACTGATTGCTTTGCTGTGGTACAAAACTGATTGCTCACACTCTCCGGGTTACTTGGGGATATGTTGATTTATCAAGTTTAGAGGATTGATTTAAAGTTTGCTGTCTGGTTTCTACATATAACCATAGTTTTATACAAAATGGAGCTACTCACACCCCATGTGTCCTATCGGTACGTGCACACGCCTCCCTTCCTCAGCCAATTATCTCTTGTTCAATCTCTCCTTCACATCAACCACATACATTCAGAATGTGTGTGTGTGAGTGACTGTATGTGTGTGGCTAGTCACACAATGGCATCAAGGTTGTTTGATGTCGGAGCCACAGAATCTAGTCCCCCGGCTTCAACCATACCCTGTGTTCCCATGGCAGCTCAAGTTCGCTCACTCCCCGTGAGAGCCGCAACTCGATCTCTCCCCGAAAGCGGAGGCAAAAAGAGATGAAAAGAAACAGAAACAAAACCAAAAACCCCAAACTATTTGGTGAGGAATAATGTACATATTCATACTGTCTTATTGCTATGCTCCTAATGACAGAGACTATAACATTACGCCTCATGAGGATATTTTCGATGACAGTGTTACTTGATGAAGCATCTACAGGTTGATTGTAGTGGTTGGGAGCATTTGATAGCATGTGAATCCTTCAGGGTCAGAGGACATTGTCAGAGGATGTTCAAAGTTCTTACGAAACGTTACTATCAGAAGGAACAAGAAACATTTTCTTGGCAAGACTGCCTTGGCAACAATAGAGGGCATGGAAAAAAAGGCTTTTGACTGAAGAATAACCCTGCTCTGTACTTTCAAGTGTCTTAACAAGCAAAGTGCCAACAAACACTAAGTATTTGCATTGAAATGGTAAAGTGAATAAAACATTGTTCATTCAGTTAAGGTGAAAGCACAAAATGTATTCTCACTTGACACTGTCAAGTTATGATGAATTTCAAGATATATTTTATTCATATACTGTACAGTATCTATTTTCTGTTTAGTCAAAGCCTGGCTCCCCATAAAGTTTTGTCCACTGTTTTGTTTGAACGGCTGGCTCCATATCATGTTGGGCACTTTCATAGAGGCTTCTTTGAAACCCAATACCCATACAGCCTTTTAAACCGGGGCCTTTTATGACTTGACTGAACAATTAAATTATTGAAAATTCAGCTTTTGTGTAGATTTGTACGTCCTTGGTTTCCATTATCCCATTACCAACAGTTTATTACCATATGTTACCTTGAGCATTATTAGTATTAGTCGTTTATTACGGAGAGTGAAAACTTGGGTAGTTAAAGAGGTGGGCCTACTGTATCTGCGGCAGGTATGAGGTAACATTTAGCTACAAGTATTTGTTTAAGACTTTGCTGAAAACACTTAAATTCTTTGTCAAAGAATTTTGTCTCATCACTCTTACAATTGGAGTGTGTCTGAGAGAACATTATCCCTCCCCGTACACACACGCACACACAATGACCCTTTCACCTATCCATCGATTCGGTTTCCACATTAGAATAGACATAGCAGTATCCTGGCTCACATTCCAGATGCTCCACGGCATCATAACCTTGACGGTTTGGGAGGAATAATCAACGCATCAAATTCAATATCTGCCATAAACAAACTTCCATCTTGTAGAGAAGTGGAGAATCATCCTCCAAAGTTTTCCCTGGAAGAGTATCGGCCTCATACCTGATGTCTATCAACTCAAAGTTTATACATAATTTAGCAGCTTGATGCCTGTTGTAAATACATACTCCCTTATTACGACCAGGGCATTAAATATTAATCCAGCAAGGGATTAAGATGGTGTTACATGCAATACATCATATGTGTTAGGCGGAACCCCCTTAAGGCTTGGCTTCCGGTAAGGCTGAACACTTTCTAAAGGAAAATATATTCATTTTCTTCCAGACACTGATCCATTATGTGGAAATAAAAAAATCATTATTCATTTACTAAAATCAATGTACAGATAATTGGAAAAGTTAAATGGACTCCCAGAAAGGAGTAGCATTCTCTGATTGTGGGAGATGAAATAGAGGGAGAATACTTCTTTCACATTTCGCAGGTATGATTATATTTAAAGGGTCAACAACCTCACAAAATAGGATGTGCATACTTTATTACAATCATTACACTACAGTACCATTTTTAAAAACAATTTAACAAGAAAACCTTCAAAAGACTCTCTGGATTTTCAGTGCTATCAGAGAACATTACTGTACTATAGGTGCTGCTAATGCTAAAAATAAACAGACGCGTGGCAGTGTGTTGGCGCTCTATAAAACTCTTTCATCTGAAAGCAGAGCTGGCGCATTAAGAGGAAAATGGACTGGCACACAGTCGTCACTCGATGACTGGCACCAGCTGACAACATGTGCTGGTAAATTCCAGCCCAGCAGCCCGGCAATAGAGCTACGATTAGTAACCTAACCACTATCCCTCCCTATACTACCCACCCATCTCCTGCTAAAACATCCCAGCTGGCATGCATGGAAGGAAGGGGCTTTCTAGGGCAAAGGACATTAGAGTGTTATTAGCACTGCTGAAACTAATTTCAAGGAAATTGGTGATGTTAATTGAATTAGGCTTACTAACTCTAATGGCTTAGCATTGCTTAAACCTTTAAAGGGCCCAAGGCCTACGAGACCAGGGCTCTCCTACACTGTTCCTGGAGAGCTACTCTCCTGTAGGTTTTCACTAACTCGTTGTAACCTGATGAATCTTATCAACCAGAAAATTATTAGAATAAGGTGCGCTAGATTAGGGTTGGTAGCTCTCCAGGACAGTGTTAGAGAGCCCTGCTAACAAATGCCTCTATTGTAACACATAACACCATAAAACCGCACAAAATATAAATTAAGGCCTGGTTCACATTTCCCTGAAATTATGAATCAGAGATAGCCTAAGTGACGCCCTGTTTTTGTGAACTGCCCAGAAATGAGAGCGAGGGGGAGAGAGTCTTTTACTGGAACAAAGAGGCATGGGAAGACCGAACAGAGGGGCATACAGTTACACACAGATAAACTGCCCTTGGTTATTACATAGAGTTATAAGGGCAAGAGACAACAACAGCAGCAGCTGGTTGACTGTACATGACACACTCCAGTATGACATTTCAAATCAAAATCAAATCCAATGTTATTAGTTTCCTGCTCCGAATACAACAGGTGTAGACTTTACAGTGAAATGCTTACTTACGAGCCCTTTCCCAACAATGCAGAGTTAAAAAACAAGAAACATTTGCTGAATATAAAAAGGAAATAGTATCACAATAACAAAATAACAATAACGAGGCTATATACAAGGAGTACCGGTACCGAGTCAATGTGCAGGGGTACAAAGTAGTTGAGGTAACATTTCCATCCAGACTTCATCTACTTCAAATATCCCCATCGATGTGCCATCTCTCTCTTTAAGTTAGTTAAATTAATTAAGTTGAGATATTTTATGCACATTAATGGTGTTAAAAATTTACAAAAATTCAGGAGAGGACCAGACTTGAATACTTTAACTAGTTGCCTTGAACACAGCTCCTCAACAAGCATCAGCTGCAACTAATTGCTAATCAGCCGCCACACCTGTCCTCACTCTCCTTAATCAACACTGCAACCCTACTTAAACCTGACCAAACTAACATTCTTCCTCTTTGTTCTGCAGTGCATGTCACATTGCATGATACTGTGCGTTTATAGCCTTATCAAGCTTTGCATCCCTCCACTTCTATCTAGTATCTCTTAGGTTCTTCCAAGGATCTCCGGGATTGCCACCACCACCACCACCACCACCACCACCACCACCACCACCACCACCACAGCAGCCTAACTGGCCTGACGATGATGTCTACCTGAGAATCCAAGCCAAACAGAGTACACCCCCTGGATCCTTCATCTGCAGCCCTTGGCTTCACCCGGTCCATTCTCATTCACCTCCGGAATCCTCATTTTCACATCCCATTCCATTTCCTCAATAAATATTCTAAACCTATTTCAATGTCGGGTTCTTAAACTCGCAAATTGGTTTTACAACCACATATGATGATGTTAAATATTTGAATGTATTTGTAAATACACTTGGAAAGTATTTGAAAATACTAAAATACACTGACTCAAATTCAGCCCCATGCATTTAACCCAGATATTTGAAAATAGTATTTGAAAGAAGTATTTGTACTCTCAAATACAATTTGGTAGGCTATTTGGTTTTTATAAATAACCATTTAACTACTCAAATAAAAGTACTTGTTTTGGAAAAAAACTATTTTAAATAATACATACTGAAATACACATGTATTTGAACCCAGGTCTGTTTGCTTCTAACAGACAACTTAAATATAGAACTTGACTATTTTTCTGCAACATTCAGGCTGATTTCTAAAGAGGGGAATGCTATACTGAATACAAATATAAATGCAACATGCAACAATGTCAATGATTTTACTGAGTTACAGTTCAAATAAGGAAATCAGTCAATTTAAATAAATTCATTAGGTCCTAATCTATGAATTTCAAATGACTGGGCAGGGGTGGGGAGCAAAGCCCAGCCAATCAGAACAAGTTTTTCACCACAAAAGGGCTTTATAACAGACAGACATACTCCTCAGTTTCATCAGCTATCTGGGTGGCTTGTCTCAGACTATCCCGCAGGTAAAGAAGCCGGATGTGGCGGTCCTGGGCTGGCGTGGTCTCTAAAAGAATGTTGGAAGTGGCTTATGCTAGAGAAATGAACATTCAATTATCTGGCAACAGCTCTGGTGGACATTCCTGCATTCAGCATGCCAATTGCACGCTCCCTCAAAACTTGAGACATCTGTGGCATTGTGTTGTGTGACAAATCTGCTCATTTTATAGTGGCCTTTTACTCTCCTCAGCGCAAGGTGCTGTTTAATCATCTTATTGATATGCCATTCTTGTCAGGTGGATGGATTATCTTGGCAAGGGAGAAATGCTCACTAACAGGGATGTAAATACATTTCTGTACAAAATTGAAGATAAATAAACTTTTTGTGCCTATGGAAAATTTTGGGGATCTTTTATTTCAGCTCATGAAACATGCTGCATTTATATTTTAGTCCAGTGTATAACATTAGCATTGTAGAAAGTAGAGAGTCTAATCTGCAAACTGTTTTGAATGTGTGGTCGATGTGCACAATTGGAATGCGTGAGATGGAGGCGTGATGGTGGTAAGACGCGGTAGTGCGAGGGCGATTTTGGCTGCAGTCTCTCTGGGATTGGGATTGGCACAGATCTCTCACGGATTGGGGGAAGGGAACAAGTGCTTTGCCTCTACCCTGAGAGGCACGATGTGCACTTCCAAATGAATCTCTCTCCCAGTAGAAGTCTACATCAGCAGTTCCTGTTGGTATTTCTTCTCAGTGCTTTAAAGGTTTAAACCAGTTTAACCCAACCCAAATACAATGGCCTTTACTGAGACCTGTTAAAAACCTGTTAGGAAGAAAAATCTCTATTCGATCTGTATGGCTGAAGCATTACAGATTGCGCGATGGAAAACGTAAAGGTAATTTCTGATTGAGCCGACATATGCAGCGTTTACTGTGAATGCAGTCTCCGCTAATGCAGGAACATTGCTTTTAAATTTCAATCACGCTGTAAAGCTGAACTTCTGCCATACTGATTGAATAGAGCCCACACTTTGACTGGTCTCTCTGCCCTTGATCTTGTTCCATTTGAATCCCAAGTCAATTATATCGAATTCAACAACTAATTGAAGAGCAAAATGTCCACTTTCAAGTGAGAATGTGCAATAATGGATGAGGAATAAATAATGCAATGTGAGGACCCTGCAGGCTAAGGGCCAAGCTAACCATTTAGCCTCTGAAACCAGTGAAAGCTTTTGTGTTACTTTAGCTCAGAATCTCCACAAGCAACCCAGGCCGGGAGGAAACCATTGCTAAAGAAGAGGAGGGGGAACCAGTGTACGACTGAACATCCCACACATTCAAAAGGGAGAAGCCATTGCACCGAGGTTGCACAGCGTTACTGTGGGTTTAGCAACAGCCAACTAGCACAAGGCCCCAGGGTCATGGTTAGGAGATTTAATATTTGAAAAAGCCCTTGGGTGTGGCATGTGGTGAGAGTTATCAGGCTTAGAGTGATGACACCTAACGGGACATTTAAAACATGTTCTACTTCATATTCATCATCTCCAGCACCACCCCAACCATCAACATACTGAGGAAGATAAGTGTTTCTAATGACATCGGTGTGCATCGTTTGATTTTAACCAATGAGGAGGCATTGCCTACTAATTGGTTGATGATGTCATTGGAAACACTTATCTTCCTCTATATTCTTTACTACAAAACATAGAAACGTGCCATTTTTACATACAGTATGTTGATGGTTGGGGTGGTGCTGGAGATGATGAACACGAAGAAGAACATTTTGGAAAATTCCCTTTAACATACCACTATGCTATTTCTCAAAACACTGAGATATGTAATAACAATTGCTGTAAAATACTATGGTCCAACATAACTGCTTTCTAAGTCATGATACATGGAAGTGTAAATCTAAACATTTTATAAAACATTTACTGAGACACTTCTATATTGAGACACTTCTTTGTGAAATATGAGTTGGGGTGATCTTGAGATGTTACTGCACATTGACCCGTGTTGTTATGACAGAAGTATGTAAATTCAGATTTGTCTGCAATCTCTTTATAGAACAATATGATGTTATTGAAATGGTAGACTGAGCTTAACCTGTGAGAGATGGAATGCTTCCTTTAACCCGCTTAGGTAGGAACTATTGTTACCTCAGCAATCTGCTATAAGACTATTGACTGTCCTGACGGAAAAAAGAAAAGGCATGCAGGCAAGTTAAAACATAGAATTTGTAGAGCAGTATATAAGTATATATATATTTTGAGACCATGACATAGAAGAAGTTGTGTGTGTTTTCTCAGGCCTCAAGTTTAGTTTAAAACATTCCACCAACAGGCTTTCTTGGATCAAAGTTCTATATCAGAGCCCGACCAAAATCGATCAAGATGGCGATGATAAAAGAAGGGTCTTTGTGTGGGATATGCTAGATAGCTGCTAATGTGCTAGCATACGCTAACGCTATGGATCATCGCAGAAATGCTTTAAAATATATTCTGCAAGCAGGGGCTGCATGTATCTCACAACATGGTTTGGGAGACGTGTCAAATTATCTTGACCCTCTGAGGGAGCTTGCTTGAGCAATTTCTTCAGCAATTCATTCTTCATGCAAATATACTCTTAAGAATTTGCATAATGATTCCTTACGCTCTGCCAACCATTTCAGAGCTTGTTTATAGTCTTGGAGAAGGAAAGAGAGAGAGAGAGAGAGAGAGAGAGAGAGAGAGAGAGAGAGAGAGAGAGAGAGAGAGAGAGAGAGAGAGAGAGGGTGAGGGAGAGAGAGAGAGAGAGAGAGAGAGAGAGAGAGAGAGAGAGAGAGATAGAGAGAGAGAGAGAGAGAGAGATAGAGAGAGAGAGAGAGAGAGAGAGAGAGAGAGAGAGAGAGAGGAAGAGGTTGAGGGAGAGGGAGAGGGAGAGAAAAGAAAAGACCTGAATGTAAATATATAAGAATCCACAGTCTCCTTCATGGTCCCAAGGAAAATTGGGCCTTTTGATTTCAGAACCCGCGCATATTCAGCAGAGTGCACTTTCATTTAGGCAAACGGTACAAAATAAAACATTGCTGTTTTGGTCGCATTCCATGCGTTACCCAAGGCTGCCAACTCCAAAACTTGGAGCCCACATTGCAGTTGTAAGTACTGTAATTGCACAGTTGGGGCTTAGTTGTACAGTGCTTTCCCCCCTTTTCGGAGTCCAGGTAACTATGGTAACCACCAAACACACAGTACATTTAAAGACATTGGATTAAATGATATGGAGAAATGCGGTCTAGTCATACCTAAAATATCATAATTTCTATTTATTTACTGTAAGTATTAAAAGACCCCTTCTGTGATATCTAGACACCAAACATGGAATGCCCATCAGATTAATTTTCTCAAAGACCATACTGGGGTATTCCATGTGATCTTTTTGCAGTCGCACTATAGATCTCAGAGGATTGCTATATCATATTAAAAGAAAGGTGGGCGGAGCAATACTGCTCCTAGACACCTACAGTTGAAGTCAGAAGTTTACATACACCTTGGCCAAATACATTTCAACTCAGTTTTTCACAATTCCTGACATTTAATCCTAGTAAAAATTCCCTGTTTTAGGTCAGTTAGGATCACCACTTTATTTTAAGAATGTGAAATGTCAGAATAATAGTAGAGAAAATGATATATTTCAGCTTTTATTTCTTTCATCACATTCCCAGTGGGTCAGAAGTTTACCAATTAGTATTTGGTAGCATTGTAAAATAAGAATTTGATCTTAACTGACTTGCCTAGTTAAATTAAGGTTAAATAAATTCCAAATATTTTACTGAGTTACATGCTGACTTGCGTGCGCGAGCGTTGCAAAATACATTTAAACATACATGTTATTCAATTATTGCACCCACACTGCTTACGTGCGCCAACAAGTGTCTATGTTGCCAAGAACTAAAATAGAAGTCAGTTCTATTTGTGACGCTGATCGCGGTGCAAGTCCTGCCTCTCCCATCTCCTCATTGGTTTATAGAAGCAGATTCAATTGCCCACGTGGGTATAACCAATGAGGAGATGGCACGTGGGTGATTGAAAGACAACTGAGTTCGTCAATCGTCGTGGTAATACTATGAAAGTTTAGATGCCAATCGCCATATAAAGTCCAAAGAAGAAAAAGGCTGGAAGGAGGATAGATGACTAAAAACGATTCGGTTGACCGTTTTATGTGTGGATTAATTGTCGGAGTAGAGGACTTTGTGCATTTCAGGTAAAATAACTTCTCAACGTTTATATCCCAGGACAAATTAGGTAGCAACTGCAAGCTAGCTAGCTAAATTGTCATAAATGTTTAATGCTTTTCGACCTGTCCTCAAATTAATATAATTGGTTCAGAGTTTGTTTTGATATTTTAACCTGCGTGTCGTGATCGCGTTTGGTGTTGGTGAACAAACTAAATTTGCGCACAATGGTGGCTGGTTTGGGTACGGTGTTACAGATCATTTAAGGAAATCAGTCAGTTTAAATAAATTCATTTGGCCCTAATCTATGGATTTCACGACTGGGAATACAAATATGCATCTGCTGGTCACAGATACTTTTTTTTTTAAGGTAAGGGTGTGAATCAGAAAACCAGTCAGTATTTAGTGTGACCACCATTTGCCCCTTGCAGCTCAACACATCTCCTTGGCATAGAGTTGATCAGGCTGTAAATTGTGGCCTGTGGAATGTTGTCCCACTCCTCTTCAATGGCTGTTCGAAGTTGCTGGATATTAGCGGGAACTGGAACACGCTGTCGTGTATGTTGATCCAGAGCATCCCAAACTTGCTCAATGGGTGACATGTCTGGTGAGTATGCAGGCCACGGAAGAACTGGGACATTTTCAGTTTTCAGACATGGGGCTGTGCATTTTCATGCTAATACATGAGGTGATGGCGGTGGATGAATGGCGTGACAATGGGCCTCAGGATCTCATCACAGTATCTCTGTGCAATTGCCATCGATTAAATGCAATTATGTTCGTAGCTTATGCCTGCCCGTACTATAACTCCACCACCATCATGGGGCATTCTGTTCACAACGTTGACATTTGCAAACTGCTTGCCCACACGCCGGCATACTGCCATCTGCCCGGTACAGTTGAATCCGGGGTTCACCCGTGAAGGGCACATTTCTCCAGCGTGCCAGTGGCCAACAAAGTTGAGCATTTCACCCCTGAAGTCGGTTACGACGCCGAACTGCAGTCAGGTCAAGACCCTGGTGAGGATGACAAGCACGCAGATGAGCTTCCCTGACACGGTTTCTGACAGTTTTTGTAAACATTCATTGGTTGTGACAACCCACAGTTTCATCAGCTGTCCGGGTGGCTGGTCTCAGACAATCCCACAGATGAAGAAGTCTGACGTGGAGGTCCTGGGCTGGCGTGGTTACACTTGGTCCGCGGTAGTGAGGGTGGTTGGATGTATTTCCAAATTATGGTGGCTTATGGTAGGGAAATTAACATTAATTTCTCTGGCAACAGCTCTGGTGGACATTCCTGCAGTCAGCATGCCAATTGCGCTCTCCCTCAAAAGACATCTGTTGCATTGTGTTGTGTGACAAAACTGCACATTTTAGTGTGGCCTTTTATTGTCCCCAGTATAAGGTGCACCTGTGTAATGATCATGCTGTTTAATCAGCTTCTTGATATGCCACACCTGCCAGGTGGATGGATTGTCTTGGCAAAGGAGAAATGCTCACTAACAGGGATGTAAACAAATGTGTGCACAAAATTTGAGAGAAATAAGCTCTTTGTGCGTAACATTTCTGGGATATTTTGTTTCAGCACATGAAACATGGGACCAACACGTCACATGTTGCATTCATATTTTTGTTCAGTGTAAAAAATCAAGGACAGTAAAAAAAAGGTCAATTGTACAGAAGCTACCATTTCCCCCCGCAAATAGATTTGGAAGGTTTGTTTCCTTTCTTTCATTTTTTGACTTGGCACCACTCCATTAACACGTCAACTCCCTTTGCTTTAGATCTCTCTTTAATATTCACAAATGCCATTGTCCTGCATTCTCTAGAAAGCCTCACCAGTTCTGAGAATGGAAGCGATTCACCACAAGTGGTATTCTTAGAGTTAAGGCAAATGTAAGGCCTGATCTATCTATCGTCTAAATTTGTAATGCAGTGCTCACAATCTCTCTGCACTACTTTCTTTCTGCTATTGCCCTACAAGCCAAGTGGCGCCGTTTAAAGTAGTGATAAAAGCTCTCTCTCGCTCTCTCTCTCTCTCTCTCACACACACACGGAGACAGAAAAAACATTTTCGGCTTCCTGTAACAGAATATGTTCTATACAGCTGTTCCAATTGGTCTGGTTGAGGTAGCTCTTTACACTCGGGCTGAAAATGGCAGATTTGGATAACCACCTACATTGGAACGCAGCGGCTGTACAGTAACGTACTATACATGACATCAGAGCTCAGGGTCTCCGCTTCACAGCTCTGTATGGGTTTTGACTGACATCCGTTCTGAACTTGAGAACCATGCGCAACTAGACATTGCCCCCATCCCTTCCCTTCTGTCACCATCGGAGTGAGGGAAATACTGTAAATTACGATGACTCTTATGTATTTTGAAAGATGAGACATTGACGATTATAATAAATACCATTTTGATCATATTGTATAATTTAGCTGGTCATGTTGGCAATAGAACAAGCTTTCAAATTATGCTCACCTGACCCAGATTGTAATTTATAATGGACCGTTTTTGGATTGCGTAAACAACAACAGTAATTGTGTAAAGGCAGGAATGCAGGGCTGTGTTTCAAACAAAACAACTTGTTCTAGTTCTTCAACGGCACAGCTAGGAAAGCTCAAAAAAGCACCTTTGAGTCTTAAAAGTGCATTGAAATGACTTAGGAACTGTGCACACTTTGGAGAGGTACGTGGCCCCTTGAGACCACCAACTCGTCCTCTCACTCAAACCTTAGTCATTTCTTTGTCTTATGTTACACCTACCCCACATTTCCATGAATATTCTTATCGTGTTACTGAATGTATCCAGAAGATATTCAGATTTCGTTGATCACCCTGTGCTTGCAGAAAATGTCCTTCACAGCAGAAAATGCAAACTTGTAATGTATTCAAGGTTTAAAAAGGCTTCTAAAGTGTGTAATTTCTTGATTTGCTTGATTTGCCCAAACAAAAAATGGATCACCCCCTACAAAAATGTCTATTAATCATAATCCATACAGTAATTCCCATTTCCTGTTGCTGCAGGATTATTTTCCTGCTGTGAAAAAATTGCCAAATTAACAAATAACCTTACCTTTCCCTCATGTTTGTCGTCAATAATAAAAAAAAATAAGACATGACACAACAACCAAAACAGCTTCCCTTCTTGCTACTGTAAAACATCTAATGATTTCAAAGCAGTCTAGTCTTCACCCTTGCGTCAACGTATTTTTGATGTTGAACACATTAGTTCAACACCCGTTTGATGTTTGATTTGCTCACATTGAGATCTTAGCAAATTACAAAGCCGCAAATGGAGGCGCTAAGCAGTTTAATACACTTTGGTTGAGTAATTTGCAAAACTCCTATAGCTATTGTTGGGAGAGGTAACACTGATGTGTTTCAGGAGAGACATGGACCTGACTTTGATGTGGGTACAGCTGATGAATTCCAAAATAACATATTTTCACAATGTGAGCAGCAGGTGCAACAAAGTATTCCGGTTCTGCCCGACTTAACAATATAATGCCTGTCGCTCTAGCTCAGCCACTTTTTACATTCAAGTCATTTTGCTTGAATAAACCAGTTTCAGATTCACTATAATGGGTAACCCCACTAAGGAAAATTCAGAGTTAGCATTGCAGTATTATGTAAAGTTGACAGCCTACAGTGATGACACCTGAGTTATAATGATAGGCCATTATGTTTAGTAGGGGGATATCAAAACACAAACAAACGCCCATGTGTGTTCGAAAACACATGGCTTCCACCCCTAAATCATTATGGTCCAGAAATGGCAACCCAATCCCCTAGTGTCTGGCTATGAGTCAGCCAGTGCAAATAAGGGGAATGTCCCCTTCATGAGCTACATCATAGAGACATGTTATTGCATCTTAAAGAGGAAGGTTTATTTTAGTGGTAGGAATGAGTCACCACTGACTGCAACAAGGCATGTAGAGAATGTCAACAAGTCCATTCTAAGAATGGAAGTGTCCTTAAGTTAATGTTGATGTTGTCTTGGTGTTTGAACACGTTGCAGTGCTGGCACGCAGTTTCATACCATGTGACACACTAACGCATCTTTCTAGGGTTGTTTTTTTCTCACGCGCATACACACACACACACACACAGAGAGACACACAAGCACGTGGGACAGACTATTGCGTAATGCTGGGACCCCTGACAAAAGACACACATGTCCGGTGGGGCCCAGACAGCTTCATGTTTTTTTACCCCCTGGTTCAACCTATTTTTGTCACACAGAGATTTATGTAATAGCCAGCTTGGTAGGATGAGCGTATTTCTGTCCCATTTGTTGTTGGGTGGAAAAGGAAGGGATACATTAAACTGGCGTTATAGCACTGCTGAGAGAAACATTGCAGGGGAATATTGCTGTGCTTTTCAACATCAGATCAAACATCGAATGCTCTTATTGAACAGTATGGAATTATTCATTGTTTTCACAAGGATGAGTATTTCAATACAATTGCCTCATACATCTCAATTAACAACAGCTATGTTCATATAATCACCTTCTGTTACTTCAGAGCCATTTCAATTAGTGAAGATGACACCAAATGCATTGAAAAAAGCATTTTCTCTCAGCAGTTCGTTCCATACAAAGGGGAATCAAGGATACATATCACCACAAAACAACTAAATGAAGACATGTTGAAAACAAAAAAAGCTAATTTTGCTTTTACAAGCAGGGAAAGTCAATTTCCAGCCTACGCTCACCACCATGATCTTTTCCCCAAGCCTGGGAATCCACACGCCTGCACAGGGTTACATTATTTAATGTTGTTTCACATTCATCTGATTTGATACATCTCTGTTGTAAACAGCAACTTCCAGACTGCGGGGAGAGGACGAATATACAAAAAGACATGAAGGATAGTAAAGAAAGAAAGAGGTTGATGGAAGGAGACACGAAGACAGAATGAGAGATGGAAAAAGACAACTAGAAAGAAAGAAAGATGTCCTTCTGCCAAATCTTCCCTCTCTCCAGGCCACAGAAGCTTTGTGGGTGGTGACCGGACCACGTGGAGGCCCAGATGAAAAGATTCGACCAGACAAAAGAGAAGAGAGCAGAAAGAGAAAACATTTTTTCAGCATTAGCTCATGGGTGAACGGTAAAGGGGGTTGTTTGGGAGCTGCTGCTGGAAATGCTTCAAGCTGGGGCCTCTCATGTATCCCTCCCAACCACGCTGTAAGCAGAGGTCACCGCCAGTCGAACCTCTTCCACCCACGCCACCCCCAACTTCCCCTGACACCCACGCACGCCTACCGCTGACTGACTCCCTCTCTCGTTCAACACCCTCTGTCTGGGGCTGGAACCAGGGAAAAGTTCAATTACCTCTTCACCTCTCTCTCATTCGTTCTGTGTGTTTTTGGGTATCAGCTGATCTCACCCTGGCCAGGAAAATGAATGAGAGGAAAGCATTAATATAGGGGTGAGTAAGACAATCTGGCTTTGTTTTGCTCTCTGTGGAATAGGCTTGTAGCCTGAGTACCAGTCTGTTAAGCTAATGCTCCACTCCTTGTACTCTTTTATGCCATTGCAGGAGTGGTAAGGAGTGGAATGATAGCTAAACAGACTGGCACCCAGACTAATAGGCTTGGGTAGCCACAGAGAGAGAGGAAGACAGTGGGTGCGTTCGTAAATTCGCTCTGGTTATCTACTCCGATTTCAGAGCACTCTCATCTGAGCGCAGAATAACTGATGAATTTACAAACGCTCAACACCCGTTGAATATAGCCCGGTGTCAGTAAACGTCGGCAAAATGTTCTCATTTGTGTCTGGAAGTAGCTAGCGAGCTAGCCAACGTTAGCCAGCTAGCTTGGGTGCTTGACTGCCGTTGTGAGGTCAGAACGCTCGGATCAACCCTCCTCCACGGCCAGCGCTCTGAACCCCGCTCTGAACTTACGAACGGACAATCTGACAACGCTGTGAATTTACGAACGCCCAGAGCGCACTCTGGCACTCCAGAGTGAATTTACGAACACAGACAGTGAGAGAAAGAAGAACATCTGAGATGATCCTCTTCTGCTACATCATCCACTCCTGAAGCGCTTCAGCGCAAAATCTATTCTACTGTAGGCTTCCCTGATCAACGGAACAATGGATACCTGAACCAGGGGCCATCCATTATTGAACCTAAAGAGCAACAGTCAACACGGTCAAAACACGACAGACACATCAATGGAAAATCAGCCACCAAAATGCTGTCACTGTTGAACGCTTAGCCTTTTCTCCTGACACGTGAACTTCTCAAAAACAAACGATTGCTTTGAACTCTACAAAATGTAGAAATGTAAGACCAGTAGTCCAGTAAGACTTTCTCTGTCAATACAGTATTAATCGCTGTGAATACATGGCCAGCATGGGCTTCACATCCATCTGGACCTTCAAATAAAAATGGACAGAAAGCCAGGGTTACCAATTAGCCCAGAAAGATGTTCTTTTTCCCCCAGAGTTATCTCTTTCCAAACAGAACAATGAGGATCAGCGATTCAGGTCGACCCACTCTCCTGTTACATCTTTTTGCTGAGAGGCCTAGTCTTGTGTGATCGTCTCCGGGCGTAATCCTTCATAAAGCAGCTTTTTGCAAAACACAGAGAGGGACGCTGGGGCCGGTGACCTCATCACCAGATAAAAGTGTGGAACAAACAATTTTCCCCTATGAGGCGGGCTGTCTGGTGAAAGATCAGCGAGAGTTTTTTTTCCATCCTTGCCGTGAAAACATGACTTCTCAGATGGGGCTTTTATGTCTTGGATTTAGGAGAGGCGTATATGTTTGAATGACTGTTACTTGCTGCGTTCAAAGACACACATTGTATCAAGACCCAACAAAAAAGCCATTTCACAATGTAACTATGTATTTTCATGTGAAAATATTGTCACACTTCATCTGTCATGTCATAAAATAGAATAATTCATCATGCATTTCTTATAGCTTTATAGTGGCTTTATTACCTATTGCCAGCCTTATGGTACTTACAACTAAGCATCTAAACCCCCAGGGGTTTTGTTATGAAGTTTGAGTTCGTTCTCCTTTTGCAGGGGGGAATACCGAGGGGACTTTCAATTTCTGTCAGGGGAACAAGATGGTAAACAGAACAGAGATAATGCCTTCTAAAATGGGGATTTTTCTCCTTTGCATATATTTGCATTCACTTCAAAACAGTAGTTGGGCCCTTTCTCTGTGTTTCAATTTCGAAACAGTTTGAGACTGAAAACTTGTTTTATAATCACTGCAAGAGCCAATCGGTTCTTTCAAACTAAACAATTAAACAAAAAAAACGATCACAACCATCTCTGGCACATTGTACCATACTAATATTAAGTTAGCATTTGATGACCTCTCATTCACAACACATTGTACCTCTGCTAGGAAAGGTTGACATGGACAATGCGGTCCAGTCAAGTGCATTGTCCAAAAAACGATGGAAATAGTCAAATGATGCCAGCCGGTGACAAATGTCCTGCCATAGCCTCAATAGTCCGTCTGGTGTTTTCAATACAAGGAAGCAGGGTGAGGACAGGGTGGAACCACCGGTCCCGGTAACGTCTGAGGGGTCAAGGTTACCCAACTGGTATCAGCTCTCCATTCCCAAGGCCTCACTATCCATCTCTGTCTTTATAGCCCTGCCACTGAAGACATACGGCAAATGCAACCTCTAGCCTGCCTTCAAATCAACCGTCCCCATTGCACTGTTAACCATTCAGTCTGGTCTTCTTCAGTGGAAGCCCTAGGGACATCGAGTCAAAGTGCTAACTCAGACAGCCACACTTCACACTCTCTGTCCTCTCTGAACCATAGCATCACCCCCCAACTACCCAGCTATCTATTGGAGCCCCTAAAGAGCAGCCTTCTAAATCAACCCCAGAGATCTTAAAAAGCAAATATTCCAAAGCGTAGTTTGACAGATTGAGCCTCCAGGACGAGTGGGGCACAGAGCAATGTGATAAAAACAACCTTGAAAGGAATACAAACAAATACACAGACAATGGTACATTGAGAGAGTGTGTTGCTATGCATCTCATCTTGCACCCTCTCCACCTTGTACCCCCCCAAGTCTGAAGTTGTGGGGCGCCCCTCTGGGCTCGCAGAATGCTAAATCACCCATCTGCCACTGTGTTCCCCTTATGCCCGCCCCCTTGCCCCTGTGGAGATACAATCTCCCGCTTTGGAATGTGTGTGTGGTAGTGTCTGAGTGTAACAGCAGCCCATGTTTGAGTTTGAATAATGCAAGTCTGTTTGCATGAGCGAGAGGAAGTGTAATCAGCATGTGTGTGGCAGTGGCACTAATGTGTGCAATGATATTGTGTGTGTGTGTGGGCATATGTGCCCGCCTTGTGTTGTGCCGTTGTCAACAACATCAATTGTTCTAGCCACTAGTGATTGACAGTTACTCTCCGTCACTATCACAGAGGTGTTAAACTGCCTTTATGGGTTCAATGACAGTGTGTGTTATGCCAGTGAAATTAACAGACTATCAAAACAAACAGAAACAGTTCCACAGAAATTGTCTCCAACACAGTCTCTGGTTAATACTCCTCTGCAGATCCATCCCACACGGTGAAGTTACTGCTATAACGTTACCTAGCGACAAGACGAGAAACATGAGATGCTCACCAGGTGCTCACCTTGTTCTTCTTCCTTCATTAGGATTTTCACTATTCCCCCTAAATACTTTGACAATTGTACAAAGGGTTACATTTCAGAACTTTATAGGTCCCAATGTTAAAAAGCAATGGTTCAAGTTTGAATTTCGCCCCGCCATGGTCTTTATTGTACCATGGAACCACATCTCGAAAATTCATTTTCCCAGACTGCACTTGATCGAGGAAAATCCCAAAACATGAAGTGAACCGAAAAAAGCCATATGAGAGTTACATCTTCAGATTGAAGACTTGTCCCTCCATGAAAATACTGACACTTCAATATGTCTACCAATGAAATCACTGCATGATTTAGTCTGAGTTACACAAACTCCTTTTCCAGTGAGGATTTGGCCACTCTGTGGATTATGGCAGTCCATGAAACGCAAAAGATCTAATGCTACCTTCATAATACATGAGTACAATCAGAACTAGGGAGACCTCACCAGAGTAGAGACAGCTCACTGGGGTAGAGACAGCTCACTAGAGTAGAGACAGCTCACCAGAGTAGAGACAGCTCACCGGGGTAGAGACAGCTCACTAGAGTAGAGACAGCTTACTGGGGTAGAGACAGCTCACAGGGGTAGAGACAGCTCACCGGGGTGGAGACAGCTCACCAGAGTAGAGACAGCTTACTGGGGTAGAGACAGCTCACAGGGGTAGAGACAGCTCACCGGGGTAGAGACAGCTCACAAGGGTAAAGACAGCTCACCGGGGTAGAGACAGCTCACCGGGGTAAAGACAGCTCACCAGAGTAGAGACAGCTTACTGAGGTAGAGACAGCTCACAGGGGTAGAGACAGCTCACCGGGGTAGAGACAGCTCACCGGGGTAGAGACAGCTCACCGGGGTAGAGAAAGATCACCGGAGTAGAGACAGATCACCGGGGTGGAGACAGCTCACTGGGGTGGAGACAGCTCAATAGGGTGGAGACAGCTCACTGGGGTGGAGACAGCTCACTGGAGTAAGGAAAGCTCACTGGAGTAGAGACAGCTCACTGGAGTAGAGACAGCTCCCTGGAGTAGAGACAGCTCACTGGAGTAGAGACAGCTCACTGAGGTAGAGACAGATCACCGGGGTAGAGACAGCTTACTGGAATAGAGACAGCTCACTGGAGTAGAGACAGCTCACTGGGGTGGAAACAGCTCACTGGGGTGGAGACATCTCACTGGGGTGGAGAAAGCTCAAAAGGGTAGAGACAGCTCACTGGGGTGGAGACAGCTCACTGGGGTGGAGACAGCTCACTAGAGTAGAGACAGCTCACTGGGGTGGAGACAGCTCACTGGAGTAGAGACAGCTCACTGGAGTAGAGACAGCTCACTGGAGTAGAGACAGCTCAATGGGGTAGAGACAGCTCACCAGAGTAGAGACAGCTCACTGGGGTAAAGACAGCTCACTGGGGTAGAGACAGCTCACTGGGGTAGAAGGGTAGAAACAGCTCAGTAGAGTAGAGGCAGCTCACTGGGGTAGAGACAGCTCACTGGGGTAGAGACAGCTCACTGGGGTAGAGGGGTAGAGACATCTCAGTAGAGTAGAGGCAGCTCACTGGGGTAGAGACAGCTCACTGGAGTAGAGACAGCTCACTGGGGTGGAGACAGCTCACTGGGGTGGAGACATCTCACTGGGGTGGAGACAACTCACTGGGGTGGAGAAAGCTCAAAAGGGTAGAGACAGCTCACTGGGGTGGAGACAGCTCACTGGGGTGGAGACAGCTCACTAGAGTAGAGACATCTCACTGGGGTGGAGACAGCTCACTGGAGTAGAAACAGCTCACTGGAGTAGAGACAGCTCAATGGGGTAGAGACAGCTCACCAGAGTAGAGACAGCTCACCGGGGTAGAGACAGCTCACTAGAGTAGAGACAGCTCACCGGGGTAAAGACAGCTCACTGGGGTAGAGACAGCTCACTGGGGTAGAAGGGTAGAGACAGCTCAGTAGAGTAGAGCCAGCTCACTGGGGTAGAGACAGCTCACTGGGGTAGAGACAGCTCACTGGGGTAGAGGGGTAGAGACATCTCAGTAGAGTAGAGGCAGCTCACTGGGGTAGAGACAGCTCACTGGGGTAGAGACAGCTCACTGGGGTAGAGACAGCTCACTGGGGTAGAGACAGCTCACTGGAGTAGAGACAGCTCACTGGGGTGGAGACAGCTCACTGGGGTAGAGGGGTAGAGACAGCTCAGTAGAGGAGAGGCAGCTCACTGGGGTAGAGACAGCTCACTAGAGTAGAGACAGCTCACTGGGGTAGAGACAGCTCACTGGGGTAGAGACAGCTCACCAGGGTAGAGACAGCTCACTGGGGTAGAGACAGCTCAATGGGGAGGAGACTGCTCACTGGAGTAGAGACAGCTCACTGGGGTAGAGTCAGCTCACTGGGGTAGAGGGGTAAAGACAGCTCAGTAGAGTAGAGGCACCTCACTGGGGTAGAGACAGATCACTAGATTAGAGACAGCTCACTGGGGTAGAGACAGCTCACTGGGGTAGAGACAGCTCACTAGAGTAGAGACAGCTCACTGGGGTAGAGACAGCTCACTGGGGTAGACACAGCTCACTGGGGTAGAGACAGCTCACTGGGGTAGAGACAGCTCAGTAGGGTGGAGACAGCTCACTGGGGTGGAGACAGCTCACTGGAGTAAGGAAAATTCACTGGAGTAGAGACAGCTCACTGGAGAAGAGACAGCTCACTGGGGTAGAGACAGCTCACTGGGGTAGAGACAGCTCAATGGAGTAGAGACAGCTCACTGGGGTGGAGACAGCTCACTGGGGAAGAGGGGTAGAGACAGCTCAGTAGAATAGAGGCAGCTCACTGGGGTAGAGACAGCTCACTAGGGTAGAGACAGCTCACTGGGGTAGAGACAGCTCACTGGGGTAGAGACAGCTCACTGGGGAAGAGACAGCTCACTGGAGTAGAGACAGCTCACTGGGGTAGAGACAGCTCACTGGGGTAGAGGGGTAGAGACAGCTCAGTAGAGTAGAGGCACCTCACTGGGGTAGAGACAGATCACTAGAGTAGAGACAGCTCACTGGGGTAGAGACAGCTCACTGGGGTAGATACAGCTCACTAGAGTAGAGACAGCTCACTGGGGTAGAGACAGCTCACTGGGGTAGAGACAGCTCAGTAGGGTGGAGACAGCTCACTGGGGTGGAGACAGCTCACTGGGGTGGAGACAGCTCACTGGAGTAGAGACAGCTCACTGGAGTAGAGACAGCTCACCGGGGTAGAGACAGCTCACTGGGGAAGAGACAGATCACCGAAGTAAAGACAGATCACCGGGGTAGAGACAGCTTACTGGAGTAGAGACAGCTCACTGGAGTAGAGACAGCTCACTGGGGTGGAGACAGCTCAGTAGGGTGGAGACATCTCACTGGGGTGGAGACAACTCACTGGGGTGGAGACAGCTCAATAGGGTAGAGACAGCTCACTGGGGTGGAGACAACTCACTGGGGTGGAGAAAGCTCAAAAGGGTAGAGACAGCTCACTGGGGTGGAGACAGCTCACTGGGGTGGAGACAGCTCACTAGAGTAGAGACATCTCACTGGGGTGGAGACAGCTCACTGGAGTAGAAACAGCTCACTGGAGTAGAGACAGCTCAATGGGGTAGAGACAGCTCACCAGAGTAGAGACAGCTCACCGGGGTAGAGACAGCTCACTAGAGTAGAGACAGCTCACCGGGGTAAAGACAGCTCACTGGGGTAGAGACAGCTCACTGGGGTAGAAGGGTAGAGACAGCTCAGTAGAGTAGAGGCAGCTCACTGGGGTAGAGACAGCTCACTGGGGTAGAGACAGCTCACTGGGGTAGAGGGTAGAGACATCTCAGTAGAGTAGAGGCAGCTCACTGGGGTAGAGACAGCTCACTGGGGTAGAGACAGCTCACTGGGGTAGAGACAGCTCACTGGGGTAGAGACAGCTCACTGGAGTAGAGACAGCTCACTGGGGTGGAGACAGCTCACTGGGGTAGAGGGGTAGAGACAGCTCAGTAGAGGAGAGGCAGCTCACTGGGGTAGAGACAGCTCACTAGAGTAGAGACAGCTCACTGGGGTAGAGACAGCTCACTGGGGTAGAGACAGCTCACCAGGGTAGAGACAGCTCACTGGGGTAGAGACAGCTCAATGGGGGAGGAGACTGCTCACTGGAGTAGAGACAGCTCACTGGGGTAGAGTCAGCTCACTGGGGTAGAGGGGTAAAGACAACTCAGTAGAGTAGAGGCACCTCACTGGGGTAGAGACAGATCACTAGATTAGAGACAGCTCACTGGGGTAGAGACAGCTCACTGGGGTAGAGACAGCTCACTAGAGTAGAGACAGCTCACTGGGGTAGAGACAGCTCACTGGGGTAGACACAGCTCACTGGGGTAGAGACAGCTCACTGGGGTAGAGACAGCTCAGTAGGGTGGAGACAGCTCACTGGGGTGGAGACAGCTCACTGGAGTAAGGAAAATTCACTGGAGTAGAGACAGCTCACTGGAGAAGAGACAGCTCACTGGGGTAGAGACAGCTCACTGGGGTAGAGACAGCTCAATGGAGTAGAGACAGCTCACTGGGGTGGAGACAGCTCACTGGGGGAAGAGGGGTAGAGACAGCTCAGTAGAATAGAGGCAGCTCACTGGGGTAGAGACAGCTCACTAGGGTAGAGACAGCTCACTGGGGTAGAGACAGCTCACTGGGGTAGAGACAGCTCACTGGGAAGAGACAGCTCACTGGAGTAGAGACAGCTCACTGGGGTAGAGACAGCTCACTGGGGTAGAGGGGTAGAGACAGCTCAGTAGAGTAGAGGCACCTCACTGGGGTAGAGACAGATCACTAGAGTAGAGACAGCTCACTGGGGTAGAGACAGCTCACTGGGGTAGATACAGCTCACTAGAGTAGAGACAGCTCACTGGGGTAGAGACAGCTCACTGGGGTAGAGACAGCTCAGTAGGGTGGAGACAGCTCACTGGGGTGGAGACAGCTCACTGGGGTGGAGACAGCTCACTGGAGTAGAGACAGCTCACTGGAGTAGAGACAGCTCACCGGGGTAGAGACAGCTCACTGGGGAAGAGACAGATCACCGAAGTAAAGACAGATCACCGGGGTAGAGACAGCTTACTGGAGTAGAGACAGCTCACTGGAGTAGAGACAGCTCACTGGGGTGGAGACAGCTCAGTAGGGTGGAGACATCTCACTGGGGTGGAGACAACTCACTGGGGTGGAGACAGCTCAATAGGGTAGAGACAGCTCACTGGGGTGGAGACAGCTCACTGGGGTGGAGACAGCTCACTGGGGCAGAGGGGTAGAGACATCTCAGTAGAGTAGAGGCACCTCACTGGGGTAGAGACAGATCACTAGAGTAGAGACAGCTCACTGGGGTAGAGACAGCTCACTGGGGTAGACACAGCTCACTAGAGTAGAGACAGCTCACTGGGGTAGAGACAGCTCACTGGGGTAGACACAGCTCACTGGGGTAGAGACAGCTCACTGGGGTAGAGACAGCTCAGTAGGGTGGAGACAGCTCACTGGGGTGGAGACAGCTCACTGGAGTAAGGAAAATTCACTGGAGAAGAGACAGCTCACTGGAGAAGAGACAGCTCACTGGGGTAGAGACAGCTCACTGGGGTAGAGACAGCTCACTGGAGTAGAGACAGCTCACTGGGGTGGAGACAGCTCACTGGGGTAGAGGGGTAGAGACAGCTCAGTAGAGAAGAGGCAGCTCACTGGGGTAGAGACAGCTCACTAGGGTAGAGACAGCTCACTGGGGTAGAGGGGTAGAGACAGCTCAGTAGAGTAGAGGCAGCTCACTGGGGTAGAGACAGCTCACTAGAGTAGAGACAGCTCACTGGGGTAGAGACAGCTCACTGGGGTAGAGACAGCTCACTGGGGTAGAGACAGCTCACTGGGGAAGAGACAGCTCACTGGAGTAGAGACAGCTCACTGGGGTAGAGACAGCTCACTGGGGTAGAGGGGTAGAGACAGCTCAGTAGAGTAGAGGCACCTCACTGGGGTAGAGACAGATCACTAGAGTAGAGACAGCTCACTGGGGTAGAGACAGCTCACTGGGGTAGAGACAGCTCACTAGAGTAGAGACAGTTCACTGGGGTAGAGACAGCTCACTGGGGTAGACACAGCTCACTGGGGTAGAGACAGCTCACTGGGGTAGAGACAGCTCAGTAGGGTGGAGACAGCTCACTGGGGTAGAGACAGCTCACTGGAGTAAGGAAAGCTCACTGGAGTAGAGACAGCTCACTGGAGAAGAGACAGCTCACTGGAGTAGAGACAGCTCACTGGGGTGAAGACAGCTCAGTAGGGTGGAGACAGCTCACTGGGGTGGAGACAGCTCACTGAGGTAGAGACAGCTCACTGGGGTAGAGACAGCTCACTGGGGAATAGACAGGTCACTGGGGTAGAGACAGCTCACCGGAGTAGAGACAGCTCACCGGGGTGGAGACAGCTCACTGGGGCAGAGGGGTAGAGACATCTCAGTAGAGTAGAGGCACCTCACTGGGGTAGAGACAGATCACTAGAGTAGAGACAGCTCACTGGGGTAGAGACAGCTCACTGGGGTAGAAACAGCTCACTAGAGTAGAGACAGCTCACTGGGGTAGAGACAGCTCACTGGGGTAGACACAGCTCACTGGGGTAGAGACAGCTCACTGGGGTAGAGACAGCTCAGTAGGGTGGAGACAGCTCACTGGGGTGGAGACAGCTCACTGGAGTAAGGAAAATTCACTGGAGTAGAGACAGCTCACTGGAGAAGAGACAGCTCACTGGGGTAGAGACAGCTCACTGGGGTAGAGACAGCTCACTGGAGTAGAGACAGCTCACTGGGGTGGAGACAGCTCACTGGGGTAGAGGGGTAGAGACAGCTCAGTAGAGAAGAGGCAGCTCACTGGGGTAGAGACAGCTCACTAGGGTAGAGACAGCTCACTGGGGTAGAGGGTAGAGACAGCTCAGTAGAGTAGAGGCAGCTCACTGGGGTAGAGACAGCTCACTAGAGTAGAGACAGCTCACTGGGGTAGAGACAGCTCACTGGGGTAGAGACAGCTCACTGGGGTAGAGACAGCTCACTGGGGAAGAGACAGCTCACTGGAGTAGAGACAGCTCACTGGGGTAGAGACAGCTCACTGGGGTAGAGGGTAGAGACAGCTCAGTAGAGTAGAGGCACCTCACTGGGGTAGAGACAGATCACTAGAGTAGAGACAGCTCACTGGGGTAGAGACAGCTCACTGGGGTAGAGACAGCTCACTAGAGTAGAGACAGCTCACTGGGGTAGAGACAGCTCACTGGGGTAGACACAGCTCACTGGGGTAGAGACAGCTCACTGGGGTAGAGACAGCTCAGTAGGGTGGAGACAGCTCACTGGGGTAGAGACAGCTCACTGGAGTAAGGAAAGCTCACTGGAGTAGAGACAGCTCACTGGAGAAGAGACAGCTCACTGGAGTAGAGACAGCTCACTGGGGTGAAGACAGCTCAGTAGGGTGGAGACAGCTCACTGGGGTTGAGACAGCTCACTGAGGTAGAGACAGCTCACTGGGGTAGAGACAGCTCACTGGGGAATAGACAGGTCACTGGGGTAGAGACAGCTCACCGGAGTAGAGACAGCTCACCGGGGTAGAGACAGCTCACCGGGGTAGAGACAGCTCACCGTGGTAGAGACAGATCACCGGAGTAGAGACAGCTCAATAGTGTGGAGACAGCTCACTGGGGTGGAGACAGCTCCCTGGAGTAAGGAAAGCTCACTGGAGTAGAGACAGCTCACTGGAGTAGAGACAGCTCACTGGGGTGTAGACAGCTCAGTAAGGTGGAGACAGCTCACCGGGGTGGAGACAGCTCACTGAGGTAGAGACAGCTCACTGGGGTAGAGACAGCTCACTGGGGTAGAGACAGCTCACCGGGGTAGAGACAGCTCACCCGGGGTAGAGACAGCTCACTGGAGTAGAGACAGCTCACTGAGGTAGAGACAGCTAACTGGGGTAGAGACAGCTCACTGGGGAATAGACAGGTCACTGGGGTAGAGACAGCTCACCCGAGTAGAGACAGCTCACCGGGATAGAGACAGCTCACCAGGGGTAGACACAGCTCACTGGGGTAGAGAAAGATCACCGAAGTAAAGACAGATCACTGGGGTGGAGACAGCTCACTGGGGTGGAGACAGCTCCCTGGAGTAAGGAAAGCTCACTGGAGTAGAGACAGCTCACTGGAGTAGAGACAGCTCACTGGGGTGAAGACAGCTCAGTAAGGTGGAGACAGCTCACTGGGGTGGAGACAGCTAACTGGGGAATAGACAGGTCACTGGGGTAGAGACAGCTCACCGGAGTAGAGACAGCTCACCGGGATAGAGACAGCTCACCGGGGTAGAGACAGCTCACTGGGGTAGAGACAGATCACCGAAGTAAAGACAGATCACCGGGGTAGAGACAGCTTACTGGAGTAGAGACAGCTCACTGGGGTGGAGACAGCTCACTGGGGTGGAGACATCTCACTGGGGTGGAGACAACTCACTGGGATGGAGACAGCTCAATAGGGTAGAGACAGCTCACTGGGGTGGAGACAGCTAACTGGGGTGGAGACAGCTCACTAGAGTAGAGACAGCTCACTGGGGTGGAGACAGCTCACTGGAGTAGAGACAGCTCACTGGGGTGGAGACAGCTCACGGGGGTAGAGACAGCTCACCAGAGTAGAGATAGCTCACCGGGGTAGAGACAGCTCACTGGGGTAGAGGGGTAGAGACAGCTCAGTAGAGAAGAGGCAGCTCACTGGGTTAGAGACAGCTCAATGGGGTAGAGACAGCTCACTGGGGTAGAGGGGTAGAGAAAGCTCAGTAGAGTAGAGACAGCTCACTGGGGTAGAGACAGCTCACTGGGGTAGAGACAGCTCACTAGAGTAGAGACAGCTCACTGGGGTAGAGACAGCTCACTGGGGTAGACACAGCTCACTGGGGTAGAGACAGCTCACTGGGGTGGAGACAGCTCAGTAGGGTGGAGACAGCTGACCTGGGTGGAGACCGCTCACTGGAGTAAGGAAAGCTCACTGGAGTAGAGACAGCTCACTGGAGTAGAGACAGCTCACTGGAGTAGAGACAGCTCACTGGGGTGAAGACAGCTCACTGGGGTGAAGACAGCTCAGTAGGGTGGAGACAGCTCACTGGGGTGGAGACAGCTCACTGGAGTAAGGAAAGCTCACTGGAGTAGAGACAGCTCACTAGAGCAGAGACAGCTCACTGGAGTAGAGACAGCTCACTGGGGTAGAGACAGCTCACTGAGGTAGAGACAGCTCACTGGGGTAGAGACAACTCACTGGGGTGGAGACAGCTCAAAATGGTAGAGACAGCTCACTGGGGTAGAGACAGCTCACTGGGGTAGAGACAGCTCACTGGGGTGGAGACAACTCACTGGGATGGAGACAGCTCAATAGGGTAGAGACAGCTCACTGGGGTGGAGACCGCTCACTGGGGTGGAGACAGCTCACTAGAGTAGAGACAGCTCACTGGGGTGGAGACAGCTCACTGGAGTAGAGACAGCTCACTGGAGTAGAGACAGCTCACGGGGGTAGAGACAGCTCACCAGAGTAGAGACAGCTCACCGGGGTAGAGACAGCTCACTAGAGTAGAGACAGCTCACCGGGGTAGAGACAGCTCACTGGGGTAGAGGGGTAGAGACAGCTCAGTAGAGAAGAGGCAGCTCACTGGGGTAGAGACAGCTCAATGGGGTAGAGACAGCTCACTGGGGTAGAGGGGTAGAGACAGCTCAGTAGAGTAGAGACAGCTCACTGGGGTAGAGACAGCTCACTGGGGTAGAGACAGCTCACTGGGGTAGAGACAGCTCACTAGAGTAGAGACAGCTCACTGGGGTAGAGACAGCTCACTGGGGTAGACACAGCTCACTGGGGTAGAGACAGCTCACTGGGGTGGAGACAGCTCAGTAGGGTGGAGACAGCTCACCTGGGTGGAGACAGCTCACTGGAGTAAGGAAAGCTCACTGGAGTAGAGACAGCTCACTGGAGTAGAGACAGCTCACTGGGGTGAAGACAGCTCAGTAGGGTGGAGACAGCTCACTGCGGTGGAGACAGCTCACTGGGGTAGAGACAGCTCACTGGGGTGGAGACAACTCACTGGGATGGAGACAGCTCAATAGGGTAGAGACAGCTCACTGGGGTGGAGACCGCTCACTGGGGTGGAGACAGCTCACTAGAGTAGAGACAGCTCACTGGGGTGGAGACAGCTCACTGGAGTAGAGACAGCTCACTGGAGTAGAGACAGCTCACTGGGGTAGAGACAGCTCACCAGAGTAGAGACAGCTCACCGGGGTAGAGACAGCTCACTAGAGTAGAGACAGCTCACCGGGGTAGAGACAGCTCACTGGGGTAGAGGGGTAGAGACAGCTCAGTAGAGAAGAGGCAGCTCACTGGGGTAGAGACAGCTCACTGGGGTAGAGACAGCTCACTGGGGTAGAGGGGTAGAGACAGCTCAGTAGAGTAGAGACAGCTCACTGGGGTAGAGACAGCTCACTGGGGTAGAGACAGCTCACTGGGGTAGAGACAGCTCACTAGAGTAGAGACAGCTCACTGGGGTAGAGACAGCTCACTGGGGTAGACACAGCTCACTGGGGTAGAGACAGCTCACTGGGGTGGAGACAGCTCAGTAGGGTGGAGACAGCTCACCTGGGTGGAGACAGCTCACTGGAGTAAGGAAAGCTCACTGGAGTAGAGACAGCTCACTGGAGTAGAGACAGCTCACTGGGGTGAAGACAGCTCAGTAGGGTGGAGACAGCTCACTGCGGTGGAGACAGCTCACTGGAGTAAGGAAAGCTCACTGGAGTAGAGACAGCTCACTAGAGCAGAGACAGCTCACTGGAGTAGAGACAGCTCACTGGGGTAGAGACAGCTCACTGTGGTAGAGACAGCTCACTGGGGTAGAGACAACTCACTGGGGTGGAGACAGCTCAAAATGGTAGAGACAGCTCATTGGGGTGGAGACAGCTCACTGGGGTGGAGACAGCTCACTGGGGTGGAGACAGCTCAATGGGGTGGAGACAGCTCACTGGAGTAGAGACAGCTCACTGGAGTAGAGACAGCTCACTGGGGTAGAGACAGCTCACCGGAGTAGAGACAGCTCACCGGGATAGAGACAGCTCACCGGCTTAGAGACAGCTCACTAGGGTAGAGACAGCTCACTGGAGTAAAGACAGATCACTGGTGTAGAGACAGCTTACTGGAGTAGAGACGGCTCACTGGAGTAGAGACAGCTCACTGGGGTGGAGACAGCTCACTGGGGTGGAGACAGCTCACTGGGGTGGAGATATCTCACTGGGGTGGAGACAACTCACTGGGGTGGAGACAGCTCAATTGGGTGGAGACAGCTCACTGGGGTGGAGACAGCTCACTGGGATGAAGACCGCTCACTGGGGTGGAGACAGCTCACTGGAGTAGAGACAGCACACTGGAGTAGAGATAGCTCACTGAAGTAGAGACAGCTCACTGGAGTAGAGACAGCTCACTGGCGTAGAGACAGCTCACCAGAGTAGAGACAGCTCACCAGAGTAGAGACAGCTCACCAGGGTAGAGACAGCTTACTAGAGTAGAGACAGCTCACCGGGGTAGAGACAGCTCACTGGAGTAGAGATAGCTCACCAGAAGAGAGACAGCTCACTGGGGTAGAGACAGCTCACTGGGGTAGAGGGGTAGAGACAGCTCAGTAGAGTAGAGGCAGCTCACTGGGGTAGAGACAGCTCACTAGAGTAGAGACAGCTCACTGGGGTAGAGACAGCTCACTGGGGTAGAGACAGCTCACTAGAGTAGAGACAGCTCACTAGAGTAGAGACAGCTCACTGGGGTAGAGACAGCTCACTGGGGTAGAGACAGCTCACTGGGGTAGAGACAGCTCACTAGAGTAGAGACAGCTCACTGGGGTAGAGACAGCTCACTGGAGTAGAGACAGCTCACTGGAGTAGAGACAGCTCACTGGGGTGAAGACAGCTCAGTAGGGTGGAGACAGCTCACTGGGGTGGAGACAGCTCACTGGAGTAAGGAAAGCTCACTGGAGTAGAGACAGCTCACTAGAGCAGAGACAGCTCACTGGAGTAGAGACAGCTCACTGGGGTAGAGACAGCTCACTGGGGTAGAGACAGCTCACTGAGGTAGAGACAGCTCACTGGGGTAGAGACAGCTCACTGGGGTAGAAACAGCTCACTGGGGTAGAGACAGCTCACCGGGGAAGAGACAGCTCACTGGGGTAGAGACAGCTCACTGGAGTAGAGACAGCTCAATAGAGTAGAGACAGCTCACTGGGGTAGAGACAGCTCACTGGAGTAGAGACAGCTCACTGGAGTGGAGACAGCTCACTGGGGTGGAGACAGCTCACTGGGGTGGAGACATCTCACTGGGGTGGAGACAACTCACTGGGGTGGAGACAGCTCAAAAGGGTAGAGACAGCTCACTGGGGTGGAGACAGCTCACTGGGGTGGAGACAGCTCAATGGGGTGGAGACAGCTCACTGGAGTAGAGACAGCTCACTGGAGTAGAGACAGCTCACTGGGGTAGAGACAGTTCACTGGGGAAGAGACAGCTCACTAGAGTAGAGACAGCTCACTGGAGTAGAGACAGCTCACTAGAGTAGAGACAGCTCACTGGAGTAGAGACAGCTCACTGGAGTAGAGACAGCTCACTAGAGTAGAGACAGCTCACTAGAGTAGAGACAGCTCACTGGAGTAGAGACAGCTCACTGGAGTAGAGACCGCTCACTGGAGTAGAGACAGCTCACTGGAGTAGAGACAGCTCACTAGAGTAGAGACAGCTCACTGGAGTAGAGACAGCTCACTAGAGTAGAGACAGCTCACTGGAGTAGAGACAGCTCACTACAAGCCCAATAACATCAGGGATGGTGAAGTTTATCCATGGACAGATTCTGTTTCTGAAGGTAAGCTGAGCAGAACAACCACAAAGCAGCTTGTCGGAGGAATTCATTTCTCAACCTTCCCAAGAGTGTTGACTGCCAAACAAACACAAGGATGGTTGTGAGGCGTCCTCTTTGCAGCAACGTACAAATGTGTGTGTGTGTGTGTGTGTGTGTGTATGTGTGAGTAAATACAATATACTGTACATGAATGTTGTTATAAGCACTAGCACCTAGATGTGTATTTGGGTTCATGTGTGTGTGTGTGTATGTTTGTGTGTGTGTTTGTGTATGTTTGTGTGTGTGTGTATGTTTGTGTGTGTGTGTGTGTGTGTGTATGTTTGTGTGTGTGTGTGTGTGTGTGTGTGTGTGTGTGTGTGTGTATGTTTGTGTGTGTGTGTGTGTGTGTATGTATGTTTGTGTGTGTGTGTGTGTATGTTTGTGTGTGTGTGTGTGTATGTATGTTTGTGTGTGTGTGTGTGTATGTTTGTGTGTGTGTGTGTGTATGTTTGTGTGTGTGTGTGTGTGCGCATGCAAATCTGTGAGAAATTGTCTTCACTCGACTACATCCCACTACATTGGAATGTGACAGTTCCCTCACTTTCATCTCCCTTCATCACTCAGGTATACCCCCTCTCCACCTCCCCCGGGAACTTCAAACCCCATCAGCCCTCATCAAAGGTGAACGCTGAGCCGTGGGAGGAGTCCGAGTCAGCCTATGAGAGGACTCCAATCTGCTGCCACCACCACCGCCAGCATCAGCACCACCTGAACTATTTGACAACTTAAAAGGGTAGATGCTTATCAATCATGATGCGGTCCTGTAGGGCTGGGAATTGCCAGGGACCTCAAGATACAATGTTATCCCGATACATTGCGGTTTTCACAATTCTCACGATTCTATATGTATTGCGATTCGATACTGTGATGATTTTTTATTGCGATTATCCGTTCTAAACGTATTGCTCACCATATGTCTGCTGCAGAGAGACAAGAGAGAGCATGATAAAACGAGTTTTGATCAGTCAGGGAAATAAAAGTGCAGAAAAAAAATATTGTCTCACTATTTAAAAGAAGATGGAGAATAAGCTATAAAGGAGAAATACTAAGAGTTTTGGTGCAGGTACAGTCGATTAGCGCAAAAATAATATCCCGATATGTAACCGTATCGATTTTTCCCCAATCAGTACGGTCCTGGGATAGGAGGTGGGTCCTGCCTTCCTCCTCTCTCTGAAGAAAGCCCTTGTCTGACTGAATACAGACTACACTACTGCGACTGTCAATTACGACCCCCTTGCAAAAGAAGCATCAATGTTTTGCTTCACACTCTTATTTGGGAGAGTCAGTGAATGAGAATGGTATTTCTTTTGTAGCCATAATGAATCTTGATTTTAATTAGAATTGGATCATACCAGCATCTTTATGAAGTCACCTGTCTCTTGCTGATTATGTGATGTTGTTAAAAATATACCCAAGAGCGGGGGAAACACTTGAACTTAAGTTAGTTATATATATTTTGAAAAGGCCTAATATGTAGCTGTTGCTCTTTCTGAAGCCTCTGTGGCATGGATGGTGAAGCTGTGGCATGGATGGTGAAAGCGTGTTGCCAAGGCAGGGGTAAGCCTGAGGCTATAGGAGGAAGACATCATGGCGCCCCACACAAAGACTTCCTGTTTCACTTTGCTTGTGGCCACGGCTCGACCCAATTACGACACAGTTTACGAACTGTTGGGATAATACCCATGGTGGTTTGTGAATGAGGCGTGGGGACAACAGACGACCCTGGTGTGCGTGCCTTTCACTAATCCAGCTGCACTGACCATGGCTTCTGTGATCCAGGAAATCCCCCTACAATCCCCAGACACAATGAAGATTGGGTAGGGTGAGGTAGGGTTGTGTTGGAATTGGTACGGCATGTCCTCTTATGAGTGGACAATCATTTCTTCTGATAGAGAAGTGGCCTCAAATGTATTTTCCCCTCGGGCCAAATTCAGTCTTTACTGAAGTCCAGAGGGCAATATTTAAAATGTATAATATTTCCTCGCTATCAAAATGTGCAAAAAATTGTTATCTTATCATCGCTTTTGGAATTTTTGATGTACCACGACTGTTTAGCTTTTGTTTCGATGAATGTTGGACAGAGTGAGACTATAAATGTTGGGTTGTAAAGGTTGGGTTTGTCAGCCCTCTGGGTTATCTATGGGGTTTTGGGCCAGGACGTGACCAAGGTTTTTTTTTTGTTCTATGTGGTGTTTTTCTATGTTGAGTTTTGTGTTGGTTCCCAATTAGAGGCAGCTGTTAGTCGTTGCCTCTAATTGGGAATCCTATTTAAGTTTGTTCCCTTCCCCACCTGCCTTGTGGGTTATTGTTTCTGTTAGTGCATGTGTTTGTGCACTACGTGTATGTCCACTACGTGTATGTCCGATCTGTTTTGTTCTTTTAAAAAACATTTTTTTATTTTTTTTTTATTTTAAGTTTCACTGTATTAAAGATGTGGAACTCCGCCCGCGCTGCGCTTTGGTCCAGTTATTCAAACGATCGTGACAGGGTTATTATAATTTCTACACAGTTTCGATTTGGTTTTAGTCATGTCAATATTTTTTAACTCAAACACCCGCAGGAAGGATTGAATGTGCTCGCGGGCCATGAATTTGACACGTGTGATAGAGCTCGGTGGTCTCTAAAGTTTTAAAAACAAATGGAAGTCTCAAGCCAGGTTTCGCAATCGTAGTGTATTTTTCACTTGTGATTCCTATGGACGATACAATTTATTTCCTAGAGTGTTCAACCCAGCTCCTTAAACGCTAGAACACTAGCACATCAACATTACTAGATGCTTTCTCATAAAGCCTATATTTCTGTACATTGCATGTTAATACATTCCTACAGTAAATGTGATGTGCATGATGTGTACACTGCACTGCAGGGGTTGCTAGGTTTAGCTTGCTGTCAACCCTCCCCATGACGTCTTGTGACGACACGACACGCATGTGTGACGAGTGAACACATCCTCGCTTCCAGCTGTGTCCACATGCAAGAACATGACCTGGCGGCAGAGAGGAGGACATGGCCCTCTTGTTGTGAGGGCGGTGCATTTATGGTTGGATATTAGCATCACCATTAATGATTCATTTACACAGGAAATTGGCTACAGGAATGGGTGGCGGGAAGGAAAAAGGGACAGACAGACAGACAGACAGAGCACAAGAGAGCAGTGATGCATTATTTATTTATAAGACCGAAGCCTGCCAGTGATCTTGCACTTCCACCTGCTTCTATGGAAACCTTAGCATCATTCATTTGATTAAATGACTGATAATATGCAGCTAATCAAATCATCATGGATGCAGCCATGTGCCTATGAGCAGTTCAGTGGAACATGGATGAGTTGAGTCTCCCAAACACAAGTGTTGATTTTAAGACATTCCTAATAAAACGTATTCTAATAGGAGATGTCTTCGAATTTGGGACACAACCTAAATGTGAGCTTTAAATGGCCCCAACTCAAAGAACCACTGAAGCACTGAGTAATATCTCAGGCCTATTGGATGACCCGAGGCACTACCCAGTCAAAAGAGACTTGAAGTCGCTAGCTAATGAGCGACTTCAATTTTCAAAAGGTCAGTATGTTTAATGTTAACATAAGAAGATTGCCTCCTTCCCCAGCATGATTAATAATTCATTGCACATTGGAGGGAACCTAAAATACATAGTTACGGGTTGACACATCCAAACGTTGATTCTGTCATATCTGACATCAGTGCTGCCTAAACTTTGCTGATTCTTTATAATATTATTAGCATTCAACTGTGGCAGGGAGCAACGGCTCCTGGGTGGAACAGTGTTTTTTAGGAGTATCACCCTCCTCATTTTGATCAACAGTGGGCACAACAGCATAAAGCACAAACAAAATACTCAGAATACACGATGTTAAAACCACAGTGAGGAAACACAGAGCTAATATTGTCCAAAATCATTGCAGTTATGAATGGGAGCTGAGTTGTTGGTCTACTGGCTATCTCTAGTCCTGAGGGAGAATCTTACTGTGGACATATGAAAGAGGGGTATTCATGTTTTCGTGTACTGAGCTCCAGTCGGACCGTTGGTAGGAAATGTATGTGCACTTTTTTGGGGGGGATTACAGGTCCTGCGATGGCGGGTGCAAACAGTGCAGCAGATGGTAAGCGACAGAGCCAGAACCCGACCTGGAGGTACCGGAGAGGGGGAACACTTGGCTTCAGCCCCTCTTCACTGCTTTAAGGGGAACCAGAATCTGTTTTCTCCAGACAACGTGAGCCAAGGGAAGAAACAACTTGGAATGGACGCATGTGCTGTGCCACACTTTTGACAAACCTCCACTGAGACAAATTGGTCTGTAATGGCATGTTAATGAAAACACTAGTTAGTTAGCGCAACACAAATTAAAAGGCGATGTTCCCGTGTTTGGAGAATGCATTCACGGTAAACACTGCATACTGTATGTCGGCTCAATCGGAAATGACCTTTTAATTTCAAATCGCGCAGATCTTCAGCGATACGGATTAAATCGAGCCCTTAGATTTAGAGGGACATTTCGTCATTCCTTCCTGATTCCAGATCAGTGCAGAGAGAAATGCTTATATATTTTCATAATTACATGTAAAATCCTTCAATTTTCAAACACTTACTTGTGTTTTAATAGACCCAAAGACAGGATAGAAATGGACAATAAAACAAACTAGTGCTTGTACACAGAGTGAAAGAAAGAGACATTGGAAGCACACAGCAATGTAGCACAACATTAAGACAAGCACAACACACAAACAAATATGGTGGATAACCAGTATTTACATGAATATGCAAGAGAGACTTTTATATTGGTTTATATTGAGGAAATGAACAAATCACAGAATTGAGACTGAGGCAATTGCAGAACAGACTGTTTAAAAGCAGCACATCTAAGGGAACAAAGCAATCAGTACCCTGCTCCCAGACTAATTCCATTAGCAAGCCCCCAAAACCTGCCCACACACCCTCCCACACGCAAGACCCGTGGGGTGCAAACAGCACACCAAATACATAGTGTTTATATTGATCTGAACGTGTGTCTTTTGCCCATTTCTGTTTTCAGCATTTGCACCCTGTGTGTGTATGTATTCTGTGTGTGTGTGTATATATTCAGCATTATGTTCTTATGCAAGTCTGAATCATTTTCATGTGTGTACAGTATGTCCTTTTGTGCAAATAGCAGTCTGTTGCGTCTTTGTACCTGTCTGTTTATGTGTACAGTATGTGTCTGTACCCGCTTTGAGCGGGAGACATGGATTTACAGTTAAGTGTTCCTATGTGCCAACCGTCAGGGCTGACAACCTTTGTGTGGGTGGTTGAATCAGCCGTGTTTTGAAGGGTGGCTTGCATGGTACCGGCAGGGTTTTTTTGTCAAACAAAATCGGATTTCCCTTTGTGCGGGAGACAGATGACTCCACAGCTACAGGAGGGGGAAAAAAAGCCTCCCTTTGAGACTTGACAGGGTGCTTTGTCCCCATCTCCGTGCAAGATCAGGACAGTCATCGGATACCTTAGCGCTGCCGAAATACATAACACTGTACGAAACGAAACTGACATCTTCACTTAAAGATCCTTATATTTAGGCTACATTCCAAACACTAGACATTGTTGGGAAAAGGGTTTGATGTTGATGTACCATACCGGAACAAAGCCTATGGCCGTCATTTTTGGTCCCCTAATGGCATTAGCAACGTCCCTCCGGAGGCGGATGATGGTGTGTCATTAATCGAATGAGTCTGGAGATGTGTAGGGTTCGGGGAATATCTTCGTAAACAGTTTTTAACCCTATGCCTATATGGAGAGGGAGGGCTAAATTGAAACGTTTATTACAGAATAAATATGCAAACCATATGTGTAATCATGGCAGCAATTGAAAGGAAACAGTTTAGAGATAATGGGAAAATTCAGTTCACCTGACAAAAATGAATCCAAACATTACACTGTTGATTTTATGTGCATTTCACATTTACTGTACTTTTTGCCGCATTTGTTAATAACAAAATCTGAAAATCTGAAAATGAATCTGGATACATTCAGTAACATGATAGGACTATTCCTGGAAAATGTGGGGTAGGTGCAACATAAGACAAAATCGCAATCTGGGTCAGGTATTTATATTTGTATTTATTATACAAGGCAGCAGCTACTCTTCCTGGGGTCCAGCTAAATTAAGGCAGTTACATAATATTTAAAATAACACTTTACCCAATAGGCTACTACTCGACTATCACATGTTTACAATATAACATCCATGTGTACGTGTGTGCAGAGTGCGTGTTTTATCATATGTACAGTATGTGTGTCTGTGCCTGTGTGTGTGTGTCTCTTCACATTCCCCACTGTTCCATAAGGTGTATTTATATCTGTTTTTTATCTGATTCTACTGCTTGCACCACGTACCTGATGTGGAAAAGAGTTCCAAGTAGCCATGGCTCTATGTAATACTGTGCGCCTCCCGTAGTCTGTTCTTGACTTGGGGGATTGTGAAGAGACCTTTGGTGGAATGCCTTTTGGGGTATGCATGTGTGTCCGAGCTGTGTGCTTGTAGTTTAAACAGACACCTCCGTGCATTCAGTACGTCAACACTTCTTACAAAAACAAGTAGTGATGAAGTCAATCTCTCCTCCACTTTGAGCCATGAGAGATTTACATGCATATTAATAATGTTACCTGAATCTGATTTTACATTTCAGAGGTCTCTCTTTGTGGCACCTGACCACACGACTGAACAGTAGTCCAGGTGCGACAAAACTAGAGTCTGTACGACTTGCCTTCTTGATTGTGTTGTTAAAAAGGGGGACAGACTTCTCCCCATTTTACTGTTGTATCATTTCAGGGTTACTCCAAGCAGTTTAGTCACCTCAACTTGCTCAATTTCCACATTATTTATTACAATATTTAGTTGAGTAGGGTTTCGTGAATGATTGGCCCCAAATACAATGCTTTTAGTTTTTTAAATATTTAGGACTAACTTATTCCTTGCAACACATTCTGAAACTAACTCCAGCTCTTTGTTAAGTGACATCTCTCACTGTTGTAGCTGACATGTATAGAGTCATCAGCATACATAGACACACTGGCTTTACTCAAGGCCAGTGGCATGTCATTAGTAAAGATTAAAAAAAGTAAGGGGCCTAGAATGCTGCCCTGGGGAATTCCTGATTCTACCTAGACTATGTTGGAGAGGCTTCCATTAAAGAACACCCTATGGGTTCTGTTAGACAGGTAACTCTTTATCCACAATATAGCAGGGGTTGTAAAGCCATAACACATACGTTTTTCCATCAGCAGACTATGATCGATAAAAAAAGCCACACTGAAGTCTAACAAAACTGCTCCCACAATCTTTATATTATCAATTTCTCTAAGATCGTAGGTGGGCATAATTTGAAAGCTTGTTCTACTGCCAACATGATCAGCTAAGTTATAAAATATGATCTTACAGTTAGGCTTTCACAAGGCAATTCAGAGAAACAGATCTTAATTTTTGTGCACATAGAAATGAGTCGTGAGTGCATTCAGGTGTGTGTGCTGACGCAAATTGCTCATTCTACTCAACCCAGGGAATGACGCCATGTCATCTTGGAACTGTACATCAAAAATAGTGATCACAAATTTTGTATTACACAAGTTTTATTATTTGGAAACGTGAAGTGCACATTTGGACTCACAGGTGTTTGAATTGCTTGCATGACATCAAAGTGGTATTTATTATAATCCTCAACGTCTCATCTTTCAAAATACATCGAGTCATCTTAATTTACAGCATTTCCTTCAGTCAGACAACAAAATGTGTAAAAGTTGCCCAATTACCGGGAGGGATGGGGGCAACTTCTTGTCGCGCACAGTTCAGAACATCTGTTAGTCAAATCGCATAGAGAGCTGTGATGCGCAGAGCCTGAGCTCTGGTGTCATTTATAGCATGTTACTGTACAGCTACTATGTTCCAATTCAACCCGTATATGGGTACAAGTGTAAAGGGCTACAGTCTAACACAGTCCCTGCAACTGGAATTAGCCTGTCTTTTATGTTGGAGTTATGTTGTTGTATATGTCTCTCAATCTCTCCCTCTCCCTCTTTCTCTCTCTCTCTCACTCACTCACTCACTCACTCACTCACTCACTCACTCACAGTTATTGATAATAACTTACTGAGAGGTAGCAAATTGTAAGCTGGTAGCTTTGAGCCAAAGCAGATGGACAAAAGTCTTGCAACACACATACGAGTAGCCCATTACTTTAAAATGGGATAGAAATCAGTTACGATCAGATGTCCACAGTCCTCACAAAAGACAAATCTGCTTTGGTCAACAAAGGATCACCCAAGCCAGCCTGCAGCTGAGACTGGGGCGGCCCCAACCGGCTGTATGCTATACAGTCCTTTACTGTACTTGGCATTGGATCTGGGTTCATATGCTATTTTAGCTGGATTTGTTTCAGCTTGCCTTGTGAAATGGAACCAGTACAAAAGTGTAAACACCACCCATCTGCCACTTCAGGCAGGCTAAAAAAACAAATGCTCAAATATAATTTTAACCGAGGTTTGCTTGGCATATACCTAAATAGTCATTTGTGGTGCTTAGAAAGTGTGTGTGTGTGGAGACAGCTTTAGTACTAAGTTAATATCCTGCAATTCTAAAGGCCCAGTGCAGTCAAAAACAGTGTTTTATATATATTTCCATACTATGAGGTTGGACTAATACTGTGAAATTGTGAATATGATGATAATGCCCTTTTAGTGTAAGAGCTGTTGGAAAAAGACTGCCTGAATGTCCACCAGAGGTCAAAATGTCCTTGGTTGTAAGGGCTTTGTTAGACAGATACTTCAGATGCACCAACGGTTGTCTGAGAAGGGATGTCTTCCTTCCCCCCTCGTGTCTTTAGTCAAAGTTCTAGGACCACTTTTACATCCACAGCTGCAGACTGTGAATGTTCTGGTGTAATCTTTATCTGCTTCACTCGTGTTGAGAGTTTCAGAGTTTCTAACCATTTCAACGTGTAGCCACCGCTCCACGCTTTCTGGTCTAGTCTTTAACCATTTGTAACGTCCGGCTCACACCGCACGTCTGATTGGTCTTCTATGTTAATTCTTAGCGAGTCCTTTTAAGCACTCTGGCCTAACTCTGAGATCACTTGGGCGTGGCTACTGACTGTGCATAGCTTATATGAAAAACAATTATCTCATTAGAAAACTAAAATCTAATTTCTATCTTTTCAAAAATACTGTCATACTTAATAATTTATTTTATACAACATTTAGATGTCAACAGATAGGAAGGAAACATATTCTAAGTTACAGATATTTTGTTATACCGTCCTTAATGACATCACAAAATAATAAACAATATGACATGATTATTCTTTAGATCCCTACTAACCATTCCAAACATTTGGATGTCAGGAATAATGTTCACCTTTTTTTAGAAAAAGGTTTTGGCGGCAAGAGTCTCTCTCTACACATAGCCCATTCCTCTCCCAATACTAGAAGGCAAGAAAGAGTATTTTACTGCATACAATTTATGACCGGCTGTTAACCTCTCTGGGCTAGGGGGCAGTGTTCGGGAGTTCGGAGAGTCTGGCGTGCCCAAAGTAAAATGCCTGTTACTCAGGCCCAGAAGCTAGGATATGCATATAATTAGTTGTATTTGATAGAAAACACTTTGAAGTTTCCAAAACTGTTAAAATAATGTCTGTGAGTATAACAGAACTGATATGAAAAGCGAAGACCCAAGGATTTTTTTTTTTAGCTCCCATGTAATTGGTATGGTTTCCTACTGCACAATGAAAGGAATAGTACCTATGGCTTCCACTGGACGTCAACAGTTTTTGGACAAGGTTTCAGGCTTGTTCTTTGAAAAACGAACAAGAAATAGAAGTTCTTTCAAGTGGCTGTCGAAACGGACACTACTGTTTTGCGCGCGTGACTGTGTGTGTGCTCTTCGTTATTTTTCTTCCCTTTTGAACAGACTATTCTCCGTCTGAAGTATTATCGTTTATTTAGATATTTGACAACCTGAGGATCAATTAGAAACATTGTTTGACTTGTTTGGACGAACTTTACCTGTACTTTTGGGATTTCTTTGTATGCATGTTGAACAACTGGATTACAGAACTCCATGGCGCCAACTAAACTGACTTTTTGGGATATAAAGAAGGACTTTATCGAACAAAACGACCATTCTTTGTGTTCCTGGAACTCTTGTGAATGCAAACAGAGGAAGATCTTCAAAGGTAAGTGATTTATTTTATCGCTATATTTGATTTTGTAATGCCTGTGCTGGTTTGAATAATATGTTGTTGTGGGGCACTGTCCTCAGATAATCAAATGTTCTGCTTTCGCCGTAAATGTTTAACCTCTTCCAGCTAGGGTCCCATTTTCCAAATTTTCGCCTGTCTGACGTGCCCAAAGTTAAATGCCTACCACTCATGGCCAGAAACTAGGATATTTACATATTTAGTACTATTGGATAGGAAACACTCTGAAGTTTATAAAACCATTAAGATATAGTCTGTGGCTATTCCAGAACAGATTTAGCAGGCAAAAACCAGAGAGATTTCTGTCCGGAATTTATTTTTCTGTTGCTCTCCTCTCATTTTGAAGCCCATGTAATATTTTTCTATGGGGAATAGGACCGAGGTTGCAGTACTTATGGCTTCCACTAGATGTCAACAGTCTCTGGAAAGGGTATGGAGGAAAAAGCTCTGACCAGATCCTTAGAGAGAGAGAATTACTACGGGTAGGGAGAAAAGGTAAACAGGCGTGCTCGTTCACGAGAACGTGAAGCGCCAGCGCGACCAACTTTCTTTTCGTCTTTTAACGTTTCACTTACCGTTCTTGTAAAATATGATCGCTATTATTCATAAAAGAATACATAAGGATGCATTATTAATGATATTTGATTTGTTTGTGAAAAGATGAGAGGTATAATTTGAACGCGATCCCTTCACTGTAAAACGGGCGAGTAGACTGACAATGCTTGGTGGAGTAGCTGAACGTAACGTGCCAAAAACAACGGATATTTATGGATATAATTATTTACTTTTTCTAACAAAAGAACCATGGATTATCTTGTTTGGACACTTGGGAAGACCTCAGAAGAAGTTATTTGAAAGGTAAGCGATTTATATTAGCTGTGATATGGATATGAATTTATGCTAATGTGGAAAATATGTGAGGTACTAGCCTCAAACAATCAAATGTAGTGCTTTCGCCGTAAAGCCTTTTTAAAATCTGACAACGCAGTGATATTGCCAAGAAGCAGAGCTTTTGATGGCTATGCAACACTATGCAACACTTGTATATCGAAGTTAAATATTACGAATATGTATTACGAATATGTATTTTGAATTTGGCGCGTTATGTTTGCTCTGAAAACGATCCCGCTAAAGGGATCGGCGCGCTAAGAGGTTAATATTACTATTTTTGTAATTTGAAATTGGCGCTCTGCATTTCACCGGATGCTGTCATAGGTGGATCTAGCCCAAACAGGTTAAGTCATAAAACGGTCCCATTACCTAATATCAGTCTCCTTCTAAACGTCGCATACACCCTAACTTTGTTGATGAATCAGTGTGGGGGGGGTCTGGCTATCTGTCAGCCATTTGCCACCTTTGATCCTCACCAAGGAGAGAGTCACCAGAAATGATTTGATATAGAGATACGCCTGTATTTCTACACATTTTGGCATGGGGTGAAAACATTATCTCCAGTTTTACAGCTAATTTCCTGCAATTCTACTCATTTTGCCATGGGGTAGAGATACTTTTGCAGTTTTAAAATGAATTTCCTGCTATTCTACACATTTTGTAATAACTTATGCCATGTTAATATGATATTATAGTGAGAATGACTAACAAAATCAATGGGGGCCCCCTGGATGTCGAGCCCTGCATGCCCGATTGGTATTTGGCCATGATTACCTCAAGTTTAAATAACCGTCTAGATTAACTACCAATCTTAAAATGGTTTGCTGACATGGCTAATTGAGTGACTGTCAGTGACTGACATAACAAGAAAAAAACTGATGATGCACACCCAAATTTCGAAATTGTACCTGTTGTATTCTACTATTCTTACTCTCAATAGTAAGTTGAGCCCCCAACTGAGTTCCCCCAAAAAAGTTCTGGGGGCCCTAGCGGCCGCTTATGTGGCTTATGACTGGAACCGGCCCTGCATGGAAACCATGTGTTTGATGTACAATGCCTTCAGAAAGTATTCATACCCCTTGACACATCTTATTTCACATTTTGCTGTGTTACAGTCTGAATTTAAAATGAATTAAATAGACCCCCCCTCATCTACACACAATACCCAATAATGACAAAGTGAAAACATGTTTAAAAAATGTTTGCTAATGTATTGAAAATTAAATACAGAAATCTAATTTACATAGGTATTCACACCCATGAGAAAATGTTCACCTTTGGCAGCGATTACAGCTGTGAGTCTTTCTGGGTAAGTCTCTAAGAGTTTTGCACACCTTGATTGTACAATATTTGCCCATTATTCTTTTCAAAATTCTTCAAGCTCTGTCAAATTGGTTGTTGATAATTGCTAGACAACCATTTAAGTCTTGCCATAGATTTCCAAGCAGATTTAAGTCAACACTGTAACTCGGCCACTCAGGAACATTCACTGTCTTCTTGGCAAGCAACTCCAGTGTACATTTGGCCTTCTGTTTTAGGTTATTATCCTGCTGAAAAGTACATTCAACTCCCAGTGACTGGTGGAAAGCAGATTGAACCAGGTTTATCTCTAGGATTTTACCTGTGCTTACCTCCATTGTTTTTAGTTTTTATTCTGAAAAACTCCCCAGGAGGGGTACTCAGTAATGTGTTGCATTGTATTTGCCCCAAATATAATACTTTGTATTCAGAACAAAAATTTTAGTGCCTTGTTGCAAAGAGGAAGCATGTTTTGTAATATTTTATTTGTACAAGTTTCTTTTTTTCACTCTGTCAATTAGGTTAGTCAGTCCCTCCAAGATTTAGCAAAATTATTTTGTTGATTTCTGCGGCCAAAAATGCTTGATTTTGCGGCAGCTTTCTGTAATTCTGATATGTTTTTTTTCACGTTAATTTCATTTAAAGCAATAAAAAGTTCTGAACAGAATGAGCTTATGGTTGTCTATTGTGATGAAAATTCGCTGCGGAACACGTACCTGAAAGCATTCATGACTCCTTTCTATGCCACCAAAATTACGATATTTTTTCTCAGAATTGCCGTTCGAAAGCCTAACAGTGTAAGATTGTATTTTAGAACTTAGCTAGTCATTTTGACAATAGAACAAGCTTTCAAATGATGCCCAGATTGCGCAATGGGCCATTTTTGGATTGCGTAAACAGCAACAGTAATTGTGTGATGGCGGGGATGCAAGGTTGTGTCCCAACAAAACAACTACAAGTATGCTTGCTCTAGTTCCTCAACGGCACAGCTAGGAGAGCTAAAAAAAACACCTTATAGTTGAAGACTCTTCTTTGAGTCATAAAAGTGCATTGAAATGACTTAGGAACTGTGGACACTTTGGAGAGGTGTGGCCCCTTGAGACCAACAACTCGTCCTCTCACTCAAACCTTTGTCATTTCTTTGTCTTATGTTGCACCTACCCCACATTTCCATGAATATTCTTATCGTGTTACTGAATGTGTCCTGAATATTCTTTGATTTTGTTATCAATAAATGCAGCGGAAAGTACAGTAAATGTAAAATGCACATAAATTCAACAATGTAACGTTTGGATTCAGTCTTTTTTCAGATTAGCTGTTGTGTTCTCCCCCCAAAAATTGGGGACATTTTTTGTAAGGGAAAATCAAGCCTGAAATTTCAAGGTGAAAATTACAAACTTCAGAAGCCTTTTTAAACCTAAAATACACAACAAGTTTAACATGTCCAGCATTGCAGGAAAGTTCTCCTGCAACAGGGTGATACAATTGTATTATTATTTTATTTTACAAGGTAAGTTGACTGAGAACACGTTCTCATTTACAGCAACAACCTGGGGAATAGTTACAGGGGAGAGGAGGGGGGATGAATGAGCCAATTGGAAGCTGTATCTCTACAATCAGCTTGGCTCTCTTCTCTTTTCAAACTCTTCCTGGTTCTCTTCTTCTCTCTCCTCTGCCCTCATAGCCTGAGGTGGTGAGGGTAAAGACGGCAGCGGCAGGATATACAGTGGGTTCGTTTGAAGCCATTATTCGGGGGGAAACAACAGAAAGAGAAAAGCTCCCCCTTGGTCTTTCTTTTCTTTATCTTTGGGGATTTTCACATACAACTCTGTGTCCAGTTTGCTTTCATAAATAATGTCACTTGAAAGCGCTTGCTAAGGAGCACATACACAGGGAAATTAATACCTGAGTAACGTTCCACCGATTGAAGCGCTTTAGCTTTTTTCTTCCTTTGAATGCCTTTCTACTATTAAAACCCCAGAAATATCAACAAGGTCAAACATGCTTAATTGAGCTCCAACTGTTGCTAAACATAGCTAATTAGCCACAGGTATGTGATGCGTGGGTTGAGCACCTGAATGTCTACACAAACTAACTACTGAAAGGTTGTTAACTTACTGACAGTGCATCCCACCCTGAGTGATTGAGCATAAAAAATACATTTGATATTAAGTTTGCAGAGATATTTATGCTCTATTAACACAATTAATAGTTTGTTATCCTTCATTAGTTTTGATTGTGCTCAAAGGCATTATTTCAATGCTTTAAATAGCAATAGGCTAACTGCAATCATCTCAAATTGAGGCTAAAGGTAAGAGCAGAGGAGTACATTAACAAGTGAGCTATTCCAATTAAATTAATGTAATTTCTCCCTCATCCACATTATAAGCAGTTAGGAATATGTACAGTGATTATGATAACCACCATTGATAATTTGTAGCACGGTAAGAGATAATGAGAAAACTTGTTAGGCAAGCTGCAATCCGCCACTTGCAAATCGACACCCTTCACCTGTCCTTATTTGCATAGCCAAGTAGTTTCCTGACAATGCAATTTTTTGGGGGACTATGTAAAAAAAATTGTAAATTGTTTTATCTGGTTGGTGATACTGATATTTCCAGTTGACTGATTTTAACTATTGGACCGTCTTCGGGGAACTACAGCATGGTGTGGTGCTGTCACGTCCAGGCCTGAGAAGACAGGCTGGTGTGTTTAGTTTTGTTTTTGGTGTAGGGTTTTGGTGTAGGGTGACAGAATAACCCACCATAAAAAGACCAAGCAACGAGAGACCCGGGAGTTCTGGACTTGGGAGGAGATTTTGGATGGAAAGGGGTCCTGGTCATGGGAAGAGATTTTGGCTGGGAAGGGACCTTGGGAGAAGACGGCGGAGCATCGTCACCCCAGGGAGGAAAAAGTAGTGGGGAATGAGTGGAGCAGGTGTGAGGAATATTACGGAGCATGGAGTCCAGAGAGAGAGAAGTTTGTTGGGACTCGCCTGGCTAGGAAGCCCGAAAGGCAGCCCCCAAAAACTTTTTTTGGGGGGGCACACGAGGAGTTTGGCCGGTTCAGGATGGACTCCTGAGCTAACTCCTCGTGCTCTCTGGAGGGAGTGCCACTCATCAGTCAGGGGAGGGTGAGTGTGCAGCCTGGAAGAGTGGTGCCGGCTCAGCGCTCCTGGTCTCCAGTGCGCCTCCTTGAACCAGGATATCCTGCACCGGTTCTGTGTGCAGTGTCTCCGGTGCGTGTCCAGAGCCTGGTGCGTGAGATTCCAGCTCCACTCATCTGCCAGGGGAGGGTGAGTGTGCTACCTGGTAGAGTGGTGCCGGCTCTGCGCGCTAGGTCTCCAGTACACCTTCTGGGACCGAGATATCCTGCACCGGTTCTGCGTGTGGGGTCTCCGGTTCGCATCCACAGCCCAGTACGTCCTGTTCTGGCTCCGCGCACCAGGCCCCCTGTGCGCTTAGAGAGTCCAGCACATCCTGTTCCGGCTCCGCGCACCAGGCCCCCTGTGCGCTTAGAGAGTCCAGCACGTCCTGTTCCGGCTCCGCGCACCAGGCCCCCTGTGCGCTCCAGAGAAGGTTCCCTGTCCGGGACCTCCAGAGAGGGTCCCCTGTCCGGGACCTCCAGAGAAGGTCCCCTGTCCGGGACCTCCTGAGAGGGTCCCCAGTCCGGAACCGCCAGAGAGGGTCCCCAGTCCGGAACCGCCAGAGAGGGTCCCCAGTCCGGGACCGCCAGAGAGGGTCCCCAGTCCGGGACCGCCAGAGATGGTCCCCAGTCCAGGACCGCCAGAGAGGGTCCCCAGTCCGGGACCGCCAGAGAGGGTCCCCAGTACGGCTAATTGCCCAGGGCCTCCGGTGCGTGACCTCGAGTCAGCACGGCCAGCACCGGAGCCGCCACCTGGGACTAAAAGACCCACCGAAGACCCCCCATGGACTTGTGGCGCGGTCGGAGTCCGGCGCCTTTGGGGGGGTACTGTCACGTTCAGGCCTGAGAAGACAGGCTGGTGTGTTTAGTTTTGTTTTTGGTGTAGGGTTTTTTATGTTCTAGGTGATATATTTCTATGTTGGGGTAATGGTTCCCAATTAGAGGCAGCTGTGTGTCGTTGTCTCTAATTGGGAACCATATATATGTTTTTTTTTCTTATTAGGTTTTGTGGGTTATTGTTTGTGCATAGCTTGTAGTTTGTTTAGTTATGGCCAACATCACGATCTTCGTTACGTTCATTTTGTTATTTTCCCAGTTACGTTCGTCATAAATAAAATGTATACTGGAAGCATCGCTGCATCTTGGTCTGTCCCTTCTGAACATCGTGACAGGTGCACATCTTGCCTGGCTACCAAAACTCCTTGCTCCGGCCAAGTGCTACATCACGGATGTAAGTTTCTTATCTGCAATGAGTCTGGAGCTGAGTACCTCCCCAACGATTTTGAGAATGGAAATCCATTCTAGACTTTCTGATTGGTCACAGAAACCAGTGGATTGGGCCAGGGCCAGAACGCATGCAGTTAGTCAAAGTCAAAGTCACCATTATTAGTCAGTTGTACACCCGAATGCCTTCAACTGAAATGTGTCTTCCTTATTTAACCCAACTCTTCTGAATCAGAGAGGTGCGGGGGGCTGCCTTAATCGACATCCACGTCTTCGGCGCCCGGGGAACAGTGGGTTAACTGCCTTGTTCAGGGGCAGAACGACAGATGTTTACCTTGTCAGCTCGGGGATTCAAACTTGCAACCCTTCGGTTACAAGTCCAACACTCTAACCACTAGGCTACCTGCCACCTAGCAGCGTTTAGAAAATTCGGCATTGGCTTTGATACTGTGATTGGTTAGAGATGATCCAATCGTTGAGGAGTTTGTTTTGTACAACACCCCCTCACAAATTACTTCAAAGATGGCAGTCTCAGACTGAAGTATGTAGCGGACAATAGAGCAGCGTAAGAATTCAGTTTGAGTTGTCAGGCAAGTGCAAATCATCATGCCATTCATGTCTTACCTTGACACATTCCCAACTACAGAGTACTAGAGGGTGAGTGACTTTAAATTTGAGAAGCCTTTTGTTCGTTTTTTTACATTTAGACATGAAGGAGCAATGTCGACTCTCTACCCCCTCACATCAACAAAGAACAATGCTTGAATCCAAGACATAAAGAACATCAAACTCTTCCAACTAATTGAAGACTACTATATGCAGCTCCTTGATTGTGATGAAATCATTTTCTGACGGACAAAGCAGAAATGGTTATTTGCTGGAAAATCTTCCCAGCATAGAAGAAGCTGGACAAACAGAGAGAGTGCGTTCCATAATGGGCCCACAGAGCATACTCTGGCTTCTCTGCAATAACAGAGATAGGAAATCAGAGTTCATAATTGGGATGTTCTCTGCTGTGACCTATACTAGTACAATACATACGTCTTTATCCTAAGCTGTCGTTAGGATAACTGCAATGTAGCTCTGGGCTATTTTTAGTAAAGGGGTTCATAGAAATATCCAAACTGGATTGCAAGACACCCACGAGGCAAAGAGTGGTCCCGTTACCACAATGTCAAGTGACCTTTACCTGCCTCTAAACATTCATATCCTTTTCCCCACCTTATTTACAACGCATGTCATCAGCACTGATTTGTTTGGGCTGGATTCCCCCAGACGATCGGACTACCAAAACAAAAACCGCATTCAAAGTAAAAATCTTTTCGGGGGAATAAACAACTAAATATCATGTCTTGCTGTGTCATTTCACAGGTGTTGTTAAGTCACCACAAACAGTTGACTGTAGACTAAATACCAAAACACATCTCTAGAGGAAATTCTGTAGAAACTTAAGAAAACAGAAATCAAAGAGGGTTAATACAAGACAAGAGTCTTGATCACATGCTGGTAAACTGGGGTTGTCCCAGCAGGGGAACTGGAATATCAGTAGTACTAAAAAAGCACAGGGTAGCGCAGCTGAATCATGTCCTCTCCACAGACGGTGCAATTATTCGGCAGGCTTTATCCGAGGACTAATGAATCACATGGATTCAAAAGAAAGGATAATAAGTACAGCCAGCGGAGGTCGCTGATTGCCTGAATACACGGGGCGCGGGGTGGTTTGAATAGGAAATAGGATGCCAAGTTTCCGAACTACTGGTAATTTCTTTGAGAAGCTATATAAAACGATCTGTGCATTTGCACAACAGGATAAATACACCTTCTTCACTTTTGCACTGAAACTGAATGACTACTGCTGCACATGCTGCTACTGTTTTGAACAGATTAGATTACAATTTAGAATGAGCAGCCAGCTCACGAAGGAACAAGTGCACCAGGGAGAACGTAACAGGCATGCAGATGCAATTACTGAAAACACATTATATAACTGGGGATAGCTGGCTAACATAATGTCACAAAGCATGATGTGATAGCCAGTTAACTTTCATTCTGAAATAACTTCATATTTCAGTTAGTTAGTCAGATATTCGTTTAGAAAGACATGAAATTGGCATGAGAGCTAACTAGCTAGCTAGCTGATTATCAAAAGAAAGATCAATTATAAAATATATTTTTTTAATCGACCAAACAATTTCTCATTGTTTCTCAAAATTAATTAATTTGATCATGTTAATTAATTTGATCACGCTACAGTACATGAACACTGTAGCCACCGTCATGCTTTTTTGTCCTACCAGATCCACGATGAGAAGTTTCTAGCTAGTGTATCCCTCTGTCCTTCGACTCTTGTTGAATGTAGATGTCTGGTTTTCACGTCCCAGGCTCCCATGACTGTTATGATTATTTATTTGCAAGTTAGTTCAAATTTTATTTTTGCTTTAGTGCCATCTGTACCTGATAGAGAAGATCTAGTCTCACGTGTGGAAGTAAGCAGTCTGGCGTGAGAGACTCATTGTGAGGGAGACTAGAGCAGACCCAGAGGTTTTGACTGGCAGTCACTCAGGGGCACAGCAGCAAGTAACTGAACAGCTTGTTTTGATCAATATATTTTAGAAACAGGAACTGTTTTACTGTTTAACACATTTACCACACTATTATGAGCATTTAAAACATAATCCATGAATTATAATTGAAGTCAGAAGTTTACATACACTTAGGTTGGAGTCATTAAAACTTGTTTTTCAACCACTCCACAAATGTCTTGTTAACAAACAATAGTTTTGGCAAGTCGGTTAGGACATGTACTTTGTGCATGACACAAGTAATTTTTCCAACAATTGTTTACAAACAGATTATTTCACTTATAATTCACTGTATCACAATTCCAGTGGGTCAGAAGTTTACATACACTAAGACTGTGCCTTTAAACAGCTTGGAAAATTCCAGAAAATGATGTCATGGCATTAGAAACTTCTGATAGGCTAATTGACATAATTTGAGTCAATGGTAGGTGTACCTAAGGAACAATCTCAAGGCCTACCTTCAAACTGAGTGCCATTATGCTTGACATCATGGGAAAATCAAAAGAAATCAGCCAAGACCTCAGAAAAGAAGTCTGGTTCATCCATGGGAGCAATTTCCAAACGCCTGAAGGTACCGCGTTCATCTGTACAAACAATAGTACGCAAGTATAAACACCATGAGACCACACAGCCATCATACCGGTCAGGAAGGAGACGCGTTCTGTCTCCTAGAGATGAACGTACTTTGGTGTGCAAAGTGCAAATCAATCCCAGAACTACAGCAAAGGACCTTGTGAAGATGCTGGAGGAAACAGGTACAAAATTATCTTTATCCACAGTAAAACGAGTCCTATATCGACATAACCTGAAAGGCCGCTCAGTAAGGAAGAAGCCACTGCTCCAAAACCGCCATAAAAAAGCCAGAATATGGTTTGCAACTGCACATGGGGACAAAGATCATACTTTTTGGAGAAATGTCCTCTGGTCTGATGAAACAAAAATAAAACTGTTTGGCCATAATGACCATCATTATGTTAGGAGGAAAAAGGGGGAGGCTTGCATGCCGAAGAACACCATACCAGCGGTGGAGCACGGGGGTGGCAGCATCATGCTGTTGGGGTGCTTTGCTGCAGGAGGAACTGGTGCTCTTCACAAAATAGATGGCATCATGAGGAAGGAAAATTATGTGGATATATTGAAGCAACATCTCAAGACATCAGTCAGGAAGGTAAAGCTTGGTCGCAAATGGGTCTTCCAAATGGACAATGACCCCAAGCATACGTCCAAAGTTGTGGCAAAATGGCTTAAGGACAACAAAGTCAAGGTATTGGAGTGGCCATCACAAAGGCCTGACCTCAATCCTAAATGAACATGTGTGGGCAGACCCGAAAAAGCGGGTGTGAGCAAAGAGGCCTACAAACCTGACTCATTTACACCAGCTCTGTCAGGAGGAATGTGCCAAAATTCACCCAACTTATTGTGGGAAGCTTGTGGAAGGCTACCCAAAATGTTTGACCCAAGTTAAACAATTTAAAGGCAATGCTACCAAATACTAATTGACTGTATGTAAACTTCTGACCCACTGGGAATGTGATGAAAGAAATAAAAGCTGAAATAAATCATTCTCTCTACTATTATTCTGACATTTCACATTCTTTTAAAATTTTTATTTAAAGTTTTATTAAGTTTTCTTGTTTTTCAATCAACCAACAAAACACATTCCACGTTCACTGATGTGACAGACAGAAATTACCTTGCAGCAGCACTATCAAGGTTCTCATTAGCTATTTCCAGCCTTAGCTGAGACGACGAGCAAATAATTAGTTTTTACAGCACCTTACACAACATGTACAGTGAGGGAAAAAAGTATTTGATCCCCTGCTAATTTTGTATGTTTGCCCACTGACAAAGAAATGATCAGTCTATAATTTTAATGGTAGGTTTATTTGAACAGTGAGAGACAGAATAACAACAAAAGAATCCAGAAAAACACACGTGAAAAATGTTATAAATTGATTTGCATTTTAATGAGGAAAATAAGTATTTGACCCCCTCTCAATCAGAAAGATTTCTGGCTCCCTGGTGTCTTTTATACAGGTAACGAGCTGAGATTAGGAGCACACTCTTAAAGGGAGTGCTCCTAATCTCAGTTTGTTACCTGTATAAAAGACACCTGTCCACAGAAGCAATCAATCAATCAGATTCCAAACTCTCCACCATGGCCAATAACAAAGAGCTCTACAAGGATGTCAGGGACAAAATTGTAGACCTACACAAGGCTGGAATGGGCTACAAGACCATCGCCAAGCAGCTTGGTGAGAAGGTGACAACAGTTCGCAAATGGAAGAAACACAAAAGAATTGTCAATCTCCCTCGACCTGGGGCTCCATGCAAGATCTCACCTCGTGGAGTTGCAATGATCATGAGAACGGTGAGGAATCAGCCCAGAACTACACGGGAGGATCTTGTCAATGATCTCAAGGTAGCTGGGACCATAGTCACCAAGAAAACAATTGGTAACACACAACGGCTTGAAGGACTGAAACCATGCAGCGCCCGCAAGGTCCCCCTGCTCAAGAAAGCACATATACATGCCCGTCTGAAGTTTGCCAATGAACATCTGAATGATTCAGAGGACAACTGGTTGAAAGTGTTGTGGTCAGATGAGACCAAAATGGAGCTCTTTGGCATCAACTCAACTCGCCGTGTTTGGAGGAGGAGGAATGCTGCCTATGACGCCAAGAACACCATCCCCACCGTCAAACATGGAGGTGGAAACATTATGCTTTGGGGGTGTTTTTCTGCTAAGGGGACAGGACAACTTCACCGCATCAAAGGGACGATGGACGGGGCCATGTACCATCAAATCTTGGATGAGAACCTCCTTCCATCAGCCAGGGCATTGAAAATGGGTCGTGGATGGGTATTCCAGCATGACAATGACCCAAAACACACGGCAAGGCAACAAAAGAGTGGCTCAAGAAGAAGCACATTAAGGTCCTGGAGTGGCCTAGCCAGTCTCCAGACCTTAATCCCATAGAAAATCTGAAGCTGAAGGTTTGAGTTGCCAAACGTCAGCCTCAAAACCTTAATGACTTGGAGAAGATCTGCAAAGAGGAGTGGGACAAAATCCCTCCTGAGATGTGTGCAAACCTGGTGGCCAACTACAAGAAACGTCTGACCTCTGTGATTGCCAACAAGGGTTTTGCCACCAAGTACTAAGTCATGTTTTGCAGAGGGGTCAAATACTTATTTCCCTCATTAACTTGTTAGGGAGCAGTGCATGAGGTGACTGTTTTGGAGAGCCTGGCGTGCCCAAAGTAAAATGCCTCCCATTCAGGCCCAGACAATAGGATAAGCATATATTTAGTACCATTGGATAGGAAACACTCTGAATTTTCCAAAACTGTTAACCATTTGTCTGTGAGTGAAACAGAACGCATATAGCAGGCGAAACCCCGAGGAATTTCTGTCCTGGAAAAAGTGATTTTGACACATTGCTCATTTGGGAACCCCTCCCTAATGAAAATGACCATATAAGGGCATATGAATGCAGTACACGTCGCTTCCTTATGATGTCAACAGCCTCGAGACAGTGTATTTCTTCCATTTTGGATGAGTAAGACCAGAGAAAAAGACCAAACAAGTGAGTCCCCCCCCTTGATGACAACAGTACCCAGCGCGCGCGCACGAGAAGTCACGCAGTGTCTTTTTTACCGTCGTTATCGATCAGTTTATATTCCGGCTGATTTATAATAGTAAATATACGTAAAAGTGTTGCTAAGGATACATTTAAAACTATGTTTGATTGTTCTTGGACAAGTTTATAGGTATAAGATGAACGAGTTCGCGCCACATTTCAATGGACTAGTGGAGGCTGTCGTTTCTGATTATAACGCGCGAACCAAATGGAGGATTTATGGATAAAATACGTTACTTTTTCTAACAAAAGAACCATGGATTGTCTTCGTTGGACACTTAGGATGACCTCAGCAGAAGTTCTTCATCAGGTAATTGATTTGTTTTCGCTGTGAAATGTGTTATGTGTGTGCCGTGATGGCTAATCGATACATGGCTATTGGAAAAATATGTGAGGTGCTACCCTCAAACAATGAAATGTGCTGCTTTCGCCGTAAAGCCTTTTTGAAATCTGACAACGCTGTGATATTGCCAAGAAACAGAGCTTTTGATGAGTATGGAACACTTGTATATTGGTGGATGTTTAAAAATTCAACTTTGGGATTTTGAATTTGGCGCTTTACATTTTACCTGGTAGTGTCGGGAGGAGCCCGCTAGCGCCCCACTGGTCCCCATGAAGTTTTAAAATGCAAAACAAGTCATAACATTTTTCACATGCGTTTTTCTGGATTTTTTTGTTGTTATTCTGTCTCTCACTTTTCAAATAAACCTACCATTAAAATTATAGACTGATCATTTCTTTGTCAGTGGGCAAACGTACAAAATCAGCAGGGGATCAAATAATTTTTTTCCTCACTGTATATGCTCACTGTCGAATTTCCCTAATTACCCCGTTCATTTCTTAAAAAAGTATATGACATTTCACATTCTTAAAATAAAGTGGTGATCCTAACTGACCTAAGATGGGGAATTTCTACTAGAAATAAATGTCAGGAATTGTGAAAAACTTAGTTTGAATGTATTTGGCTAAGGTGTATGTAAACTTCCAACTTCAACTGTATATAATAATTCATGGATAATAATTAATGATTGTTCCAGAAGGCATTTCTACCAAAAAACGCATTTCGATAAAAAAAATGAACTACGTTCAAATGCCTCCCCTGTGAAGTAGTGACGTGCGACATACGCCTAGTTTCCTGAAACGAGTCGGGACTAATCACAGTGGGTTGCAGCCCCTAACGCCCTAACGGGCAGGCTGCCACAGAGTACAGCTTAACCATAGGGGGAAAGGACAATTCTTCTTGACAGCTAAGCCAATTTAGAGGGTCCATCTGACTGACATGGACATTCTTTGGTTGTAACTCATTGTTTCAAGATTTCCTTGTGCCAAAAGGACACAGAGAAATTGAGGGAAAGATCACGATTAGCTCAAAATATGATAGTGAGCAACTTTTCTCTACAACCTTACCTGTACATAAAGGGAAACAGACCAGATGTAAGGAACATCTCCAAAGACAGTACATTCCTAGTCCTCGTAAATGGACAAAATGATTTAATGCTTTAGAAAGTGACAGTGCAAGAGCACAGGAAAAGGTCAGTTGTCTTACGGCAACATCCATACACTATTGGAATGATGCAATCATCGCATGAGAACAAGTTTTAGCTGTACAGCATGTGTAGAATCTGATGTTAGTGTAACTGATACAACACAGGCAAAAACTATAACTGAAGGCCAGTGGCCAGATGCCCATTTGGACAGATCTCTTTAAATTATAGTGTATTGATTTACCAACCAGATTAAGACTTACCCATTAGGAACAGGTGTCAAACATATAAATGTTTTATATAACAACAATCTGTCTCAACAATACAACATACAGTATATTGCATACAGTCATTAGAATTACTATATTATATATACGTACAGTATAAAACCAGGACTTGCTGGTAAAAAATGAAAGTTTCAACACATGCTTATTGTAATGACTATTGGAAAGAGTAAGTAATGGGCTAAATTCAAAGGGCAGTTTTAACTGGAACTTGACTTCCTCTGTAAATATAGTCCTAATACAAGTGCAAAATGTTATTTTGATGACGAAATGAATTTTTTAAATAATTGACTGACCCTAAGAGTGCTGGAGCCTTCTGAATAATATAAGCTGTGTTTAGCTCGTCGCTCACGGACCAGTTAAACACCTTATTCGCCCGCTTCGAGGAAAACAACATCAAGCCAACGCTTATGAGGACTGTGTGTTCTTGTTCTCCGTGACCAACATGAGTAAGTAATTTAAGCATGTTAACCCTCACAAGTCTGCCGGCCCAGACGCCCTCCCAAGCTGTGTCCTCACAGCATGTGCAGACCAGCTGGCTGGAGTGTTTACGGACATATTCCATCTCTCCATATCCCAGTCTGTTGTCCCCACTTGCTTCAAGATGTACACCATTGTTCCTGTACTCAAGAAAGCAAAAGGTAACTGAACTAAATGACTATCGCCCTGTAGCACTCACTTCTATCATCATGAAGTGCTTTGAGAGGCTAGTTAAGGATCATATCACCTCCACCTTACCCGACACCCTAGACCCACTACAATTTGCATATCGCCGCAACAGATCCATGAACGACACAACCACCAGGACAAGAGGAATGCCTATGTAAGAATGCTGTTCATTGACTACAGCTCAGCCTTCAACAACATAGTGCCCTCCAAGCTCATCACTAAGCTCAGGGCCCTGGGTCTGAACCTCTACCTGTGCAACTGGGTCCTGGAATTCCTGACGGGTTGACCACAGGTGGTGAAGGTAGGCATGCTCATCCCCCTCCTGTACTCCTTGTTCACCCATAACTGCGTGGCCACGCACGTCTCCAACTCAATCATCAAGTTTGCTGACGATACAACAGTGGTAGGCCTGATTACCAACAACGATGAGACCGCCAGTGCTCCCACCTTGCTGTAGGCTGAGTGGTGCCAGGAAAATAAAGTCCCTCAACGTCAACAAAACGAAGGAGCTGATCGCGGACTACTGGAGACAGCAGAGAAAGCACGCCCCCATACACATCAAGGGAACCGCAGTGGAGAGGGTCAAAAGCTTCAAGATCCTCTGCGAGCACATCACTGACAAAATGAAACGGTCCCTTCACACAAACAATGTGGTGAAGGAGCAACAGCGCCTCTTCAACCTTAAGAGGCTGAAGAAATTAGTCTTGGCCCCTAAGACGCTCACAAACTTCTATAGATACACCATTAGGAGCATTCTTTCGTGCTGTATCACGGCCTGGTACGGCAAATGCACCGTCCGCAACGGCAGGGCTCTCCAGAGGGTGGTGCGGTCAGCCCAACGCATCACCAGAGGCACATTGCCTGCCCTCCATGACATCTGCAGCACCCGGTGTCACAGGAAGGCCAAGAAGATCATCAAGGCCACACTAACCATGGCCTGTTCACCCCATTGCTATCTAGAAGGCAGAGACAGTACATGTGCATCAAAGCTGGGAACGAGAGACTGAGGACAGTTTATATTTCCAGGCCATCAGAATGTTAAACAGTCACCACTAGCCTTAGTCACTGTCCCAGCCAGCTACCACCCTGTACACTACCCTGCACCTTAGAGACAGCTGCCCTATGTACATAAGTCGCTGAACACTGGTCACTTTATTCATGTTTACATGCTGTTTTACCCACTTTATACACTGAGTGTACATTGCCCTTTCCATGACATAGACGGACCAGGTGAATCCAGTTGAAAACTATGATCCCCTATGTCAATCAGTGTAGATGAAGGGGGAGGAGACAAAGAAGGTTAAAGAATGATTTTTAAGCCTTGAGACAATTGAGACATGGAATGTGTATGTGACCAATTCAGAGGGTTAATGGAAAAACATTCAGCCTTAGGAGGCTGAAGAAATTTGGCTTGTAACCAAAACACCCTGACAAACATTTACACAATTGAGAGCATCCTGTCGGGCTGTATCACAGCCTGGTACGGCAACTGCACCGCCCTCAACCGCAAGGCTCTCCAGAGGGTGATGCGGTCTGCACAATGCATCACCGGGGGCAAACTGCCCTCCATGGCATCTACACCACCCGATATCACAGGAAGGCAAAAAAGATCATCAATGACAAGAACCACCCGAGCCACTGCCTGTTCACCCCGCTATCATCAAGAAGGCAAGGTCAGTACAGGTGCATCAAAGCTGGGACAGAGAGATTGAAAAACAGCTTCTATCTCAAGGCCATCAGACTGCTAAACAGCAAGCATTAACTCAGAGAGGCTGTTGCCTACATTGAGACCCAATCACTGGACACTTTAATAAATGGATGACTAGTCAATTTAAACAATGCCACTTTAAATAATGCCACTTTAATAATGTTTACATATCTAACATTACTCAAATCACATGTATATACTGTATTTTATACCATCTACGGCACCTTACATATGCCGCTCGGCCATCGCTCATCTATATACTTATATGTACATATTCTCATTCACCCCTTTAGATTTGTGTCTATTAGGTAGTTGTTGGGGAATTGTTAGATTACTTGTTAGATATTACTGCACTGTCGGAACTAGAAGCACAAGCATTGTGCTACTCTCTCGCATTAACATCTGCTAGCCATGTGTATGTGAACAATAAAATTGTATTTGATTTTGATTTAAACAAAATATTTAAGTGCCTTTGAACGGGGTACAGTAGTAGCTGCCAGGCACACCAGTTTGAGTGTGTCAAGAACTGCAATGCTGCTGGCTTTTTTACCCTCAACAGTTGCCCGTGTGTATCAAGAATTGTCCACCACTCAAAGGACATCCAGCCAACTTGACACAACTGTGGAAAGCATTGGAGTCAACCTGGGCCAGCATCCCTGTGGAACGCTTTTGACACCTTGTACTCCATGCCCAGACGAATTGAGGCTGTTCTGAAGGCTAAAGGGGGGTCAACTCAATATTAGGAAGGCGTTCCTAATGTTTTGTATACACTTTGTGTATAAACTGTATTCCAAATCATGGCTCATCCTATATAACTACTGCTGTACACACATTTTCTATTCATATACTGTCCGTACTGTCTTTGCACACCATTATATATATATATATATATACATATATGTATACATACAGTGAGGGAAAAAAGTATTTGATCCCCTGCTGATTTTGTACGTTTGCCCACTGACAAAGAACTGATCAGTCTATAATTTGAATGGTAGGTTTATTTGAACAGTGAGAGACAGGATAACAACAAACAAAATCCAGAAAAACAAGTGAAAAATTTTATAAATTGATTTGCATTTTAATGAGGAAAATAAGTATTTGACACCCTTTCAATCAGAAAGATTTCTGGCACCCAGGTGTCTTTTATACAGGTAACGGGCTGAGATTAGGAGCACACTCTTAAAGGGAGTGCTCCTAATCTCAGTTTGTTACCTGTATAAAAGACACCTGTCCACAGAAGCAATCAATCAATCAGATTCCAAACTCTCCACCATGGCCATGACCAAAGAGCTCTCCAAGGATGTCAGGGACAAGATTGTAGACCTACACAAGGCTGGAATGGGCTACAAGACCATCGCCAAGCAGCTTGGTGAGAAGGTGACAACAGTTGGTGCGATTATTCGCAAATGGAAGAAACACAAAAGAACTGTCAATCTCCCTCGACCTGGGGCTCCATGCAAGATCTCACCTCGTGGAGTTGCAATGATCATGAGAACGGTGAGGAATCAGCCTAGAACTACACGGGAGGATCTTGTCAATGATCTCAAGGCAGCTGGGACCATAGTCACCAAGAAAACAATTGGTAACACACCACGCCGTGAAGGACTGAAATCCTGCAGCGCCCGCAAGATCCCCCTGCTCAAGAAAGCACATGCCCATCTGAAGTTTGCCAATGAACATCTGAATGATTCAGAGGACAACTGGTTGAAAGTGTTGTGGTCAGATGAGACCAAAATGGATCTCTTTGGCATCAACTCAACTTGCCGTGTTTGGAAGAGGAGGAATGCTGCCTATGACCCCAAGAACACCATCCCCACCGTCAAACATGGAGGTAGAAACATTATGCTTTGGGGGTGTTTTTCTGCTAAGGGGACAGGACAACTTCACCACATCAAAGGGACGATGGACGGGGCCATGTACCATCAAATCTTGGGTGAGAACCTCCTTCCCTCAGCCAGGGCATTGAAAATAGGTCGTGGATGGGTATTCCAGCATGACAATGACCCAAAACACACGGCCAAGGCAACAAAGGAGTGGCTCAAGAAGAAGCACATTAAGGTTCTGGAGTGGCCTAGCCAGTCTCCAGACCTTAATCCCATAGAAAATCTGTGGAGGGAGCTGAAGGTTCGAGTTTCCAAACGTCAGCCTCAAAACCTTAATGACTTGGAGAAGATCTGCAAAGAGGAGTGGGACAAAATCCCTCCTGAGATGTGTGCAAACCTGGTGGCCAACTACAAGAAACGTCTGACCTCTGTGATTGCCAACAAGGGTTTTGCCACCAAGTACTAAGTCATGTTTTGCAGAGGGGTCAAATACTTATTTCCCTCATTAAAATGCAAATCAATTTATAACATTTTTCACATGCGTTTTTCTGGATTTTTGTTGTTGTTATTCTGCCTCTCACTGTTCAAATAAACCTACCATTAAAATTATAGACTGATCATTTCTTTGTCAGTGGGCAAACGTACAAAATCAGCAGGGGGGATCAAATACTTTTTTCCCTCACTGTATATATATGTGCATATATATGTATATACATATATACACACATATATATGTATATATATATATATACACACACACACACACACACATATATATACACACACACAAACATATATATATATGTGTATATATGTATATACATGTGTATATATGTATATACATACACATGTGTATATATGTATATACATACACATATATACAGTGGGGCAAAAAAAAAAGTATTTAGTCAGCCACCAATTGTGCAAGTTCTCTCACTTAAAAAGATGAGAGAGGCCTGTAATTTTCATCATAGGTACACTTCAACTATGACAGACAAAAGGAGGAAAAAAAATCCAGAAAATCACATTGTAGGATTTTTTATTAATTTATTTGCAAATTATGGTGGAAAATAAGTATTTGGTCACATACAAACAAGCAAGATTTCTGGCTCTCACAGACCTGTAACTTCTTCTTTAAGAGGCTCCTCTGTCCTCCACTCGTTACCTGTATTAATGGCACCTGTTTGAACTTGTTATCAGCATAAAAGACACCTGTCCACAACCTCAAACAGTCACACTCCAAACTCCACTATGGCCAAGACCAAAGAGCTGTCAAAGGACACCAGAAACAAAATTGTAGACCTGCACCAGGTTGGGAAGACTGAATCTGCAATAGGTAAG
>CM059814.1:16834685-17054685 GCA_030435695.1 Brachymystax lenok tsinlingensis
TTCAACAATAATGCGACTGTTATAAGGATTATCGTTTGCCATCATGGTGCTATAGCCTAATACCCAGCAAGCTGTTTACGCGAAATACATTTCCAATGGTTGGTTGAGACGACCTACAAGATATCCCCTAAAATGAGATATGGTATCAGACGATAAATTGCATTTCTAACATATTGCTACAGCGCATTACCTGCATAGCAACACTTGTTCCAGCCCTGCAAAATAAAATATACAAAGAAATCAAACAGTATTTTCGAATGGTATATAAGCCTCAAATAAAATAAAGTGTAAATACTGTTTTCTTGAACAAATTGGTTAAAACATGCACATCACATACACATATCTAATCAGATCAAATAAAGCTATTCTTATTCTATCACATGCATTTCGAGTTCCAGTAGCAAGTCAACTTTACAGTATAATGCGTCCATGTTGTAGCATGATCCGCGCGCAATGTCTGGTTCTCCTTGCTTATGGTACGCCCCTTTTCAGGAATCCATTGGAACAAGACCGAGCAGTAATAAGTTTTGGATATCCTTTGAGCTGATCCTCACTTCAACGTGAGCGTCTGAGAGTCTCAATCGGTTGCGTCAATCAATATTGTGTATTTATCTGGAAAAACGTAGTTGTTGATTAAGTTACAGTTATCCGTTCTGGGGTTCAATACTCTGACATTTACTACACAGTTCCAGAAAGACGGAAGAGAAATCATTTGCAAGGCATCTCTTGAAAGACTACTCGTATTTCACAGAGAAATAGCTTACACAAAAAACACTAACATAAGCACAAGAAGAAGATTTATACGAATAGAACATCGCAGGTTACTTTGCGGCTTCTCTGCAGACGATTTGAGCGCCGCTCGGTCATGCAGTCAGTTCCAGTAGGGTCTTCATATCCAAGGGTTGTCTGCAAACTCTGCTTTCTCTCGTTCACTCCCACGTAGGCGAGCCACTCACTCCCTCTCGGGGAGGTAGGCTACTTCCGTCATCTACGTCACTCCCATTCAATCTTTTCTTGTCATTATGTGCAATGAATATGGCCATATAATGATATGATGGTCATCTGTTTGCGTTGTACACGTTGACACTTGACAGATGTGCGTACGGCCCAGTACATCACTGGGGCTAAGCTGCCTGCCATCCAGGACCTCTACACCAGGAGGTGTCAGAGGAAGGCCTTAAAAATTGTCAGACCCCAGCCACCCCAATCATAGACTGTTCTCTCTACTACCGCATGGCAAGCAGTACTGGAGTGCCAAGTCTAGGACAAAAAGGCTTCTCAACAGTTTTTACCCCCAAGCCATAGGACTCCTGAACAGGTAATCAAATCCCTCTTTTTACGCTGCTGCTACTCCCTGTTTATCATATATGCATAGTCACTTTAACTATACATTCATGTACATACTACCTCAATTGGGCTGACCAACCAATGCTCCCGCACATTGGCTAACCGGGCTATCTGCATTGTGTCCCGCCAACCCCTCTTTTACGCTACTGCTACTCTCTGTTCATCATGTATGCATAGTCACTTTAACCATAGCTACATGTACATACTACCTCAGTCAGCCTGACTAACCGGTGTCTGTATGTAGCCTCACTACTTTTATAGCCTTGCTACTGTATGTAGCCTCGCTACTGTATATAAGCTGTCTTTTTACTGTTGTTTTATTTTTTTTACTTACCTATTGTTCACCTAATACCTTTTTTGCACTGTTGGTTAGAGCCTGTAAGTAAGCATTTCACTGTAAGGTCTACACCTGTTGTATTCAGCGCACGTGACAAATACCCTTTGATTTGATGTTATAACAGAGTAGCCAGCCTACAAAGTGGAATAAGTAGTGAAAGGGTAGTTACAGGATACGCCTAATGTCTTCATAAAGTAAAGTGATGCCTCAACAAAGACAATACATTATAAACCTCAAAATGTATGGATCAAATAGACATCAAAATGTATGGTAAATATGCTACATTAAAGGTATACCACCTCAAATCTTATATGTTTAAACTTATTATCGATATGAGGGTTACAAAGGTATGAGAATTGGACACTATTGAAACCAATGAGAATTGGATATTATAAAAATCCCTGCCTCCAGTTCACTGACCCATCTCTAACTATAGCCCCCACCACTGACTCCTCTCCTAGGGGTCCATGTTCATGAGCTCTTGGTTTGGCCTATAGCTCTTTCAATGAAAGAGAATCCCTCAAACACTCACATTCATCACCCTACTACACAGTCTATTGAGATGGTGTGTGTGTGTGCATTTGTGTGTGAGTTTGTGTGTGCATGCGTGTGTGTGCCTTATAGAAACCTAACATAGTCCTGTTGTAGAATACTGTATGTAATATGAGACAACAAAGACATTTTGTACATGCGGCTGGATGAGAACCCCTGTCCTACTTGAGAACATGAACGCAATTACATGAATCATTGGGGGCCTTTACAATAGTGATGTATGCGACTTCTTGAAACAATGGGCCCAAGCCTTCTCTTCACTGGCAGTTACTTTTAGGTCACCAACAGTCTCCTCGTTTCTCCTTGTAGTGTGCAGGGAGCTTGGAGTGGGAATGGGGGTGGACGGTGGCTGGGTTCTGAGACAATGGCAATCTTGTCCCAAGTGCGCGGTCGAGATGATGGAAGGGGTTGATGGGTTGATTTACATGGTTTGCGTGTTCCTCTGCGTCCTTTGTAGTCATGTTAGGTAATGTGGTGAACAAATATTCAGAAAAAAATCTGATTATGGATTGTATTTCCATTTCACTCATTATTTTACTGCAGATACAATCATATCGTCCTAATGAAGTGTATTCATTTTAGTCTGTTTTTCACCACAGTTCTTTTCTGAAGTGCAGGTTTGATTATTTCATGAATGTGAATTCTTCATATAGGAGACCAAGAGAACAAGCCATGGAATTGAGCTTTTGTAAACACAGAAGAATGTTGTATATAGTTTAACTCATAACCTTTGAGTGGGTGTCTGCAATTCCCAGCATATCTGGCCGCAGCCATCTTTACAGTTTTCAGCCATCTTTACAGTTTTCAGCCATCTGTAGATTGGAGAGACATTTCATAACATTGAGGACCGGATATCGGTCACTTCTAAACATACATCTGAAAACACAATGTCAGTAGTAATCTGTTGAAGATCAAGTGTAATTGAAAACCTAGCTATCCAGCACTAAGTATTTTTTTCAAACGATCATTTAGGCCTATAATTCCTAATCATAGTTGAAACCACGTATCTTTAAAAAAAAAATCTGGCAGAATGGTACCTACTGTATCTAACTGTCGTCAATTCATAGCAGCACTACTCTGCATGTTGTATGCATGTCTAAATGATCATCCTAATTTTATTACCTTTAAATTGATGAGAGATGAGATTTGGATTAGGTTTAAATCCTAGCTCTGCACTTCAGACTTTGTAACTGCAGTGCTCTGCCTACCTTACTATAGTCTTGTAAACTATGCATAGTTTGCCACCTGGTGGACTAAATGATCAACACAAATCTGAACTGAACTAAACAGCTCAGATTCATTGCTGCTTGTTTAAATACATATTGTGAAAATATTAATTTTACCGAAATACAATATGATTCTAATCTGTCGATCCATCCATGATTAATAAAACCATAACTGAATCACAGTGAGGTAACACTATGTGACTACAGTAAAATTGTGGGAAGGGAATTGACCTATCAATGGAAATATTTTACTAGAATGATTGACCCAGAAGCTGCATTGTTGACTAGAGTGCTCAGATTGAAGGCCTTAATCACTGTGTTGGTGTCATTATCTTCACAGATCTATCAACAATGAACCCAGGATAGAGGGGTTCAGTGAATGGGGTCTGGACTCTGTGGAGGATGGTCATTGTGTCAGAGACACTGTAAAAGGACAGAGTTCCTGCCCTGTGGTCCAGGTACACCCCTACTCTGGTGGAAAGGGGGACACATAAGGCAGTCAGTTTACCATTGTAGTAGAAAGTGCCGCGAGAGGCACCACATTCCAAACACCAGGCCTAATTACTGCCTCCAAACCACTCATAATTTCCTCTCCTGCTGATCCCTTTATATGAGACAGCTATATAAACCCCTCTGCTCATCTCCACCTCCCAGTAGCAGGCTCCAGACAGACCCTCTCTACACAACACCTGGGGGCATGTGGTAAATCTCTCTGGATGGTCAGGATAAAGCTGGTCGTTGTTACACCGCGTCACCTTTCTGTTCCCCTTGGACAGACACAGCATTTTATGTGCTGTGTTGGGATCCAATGTGAGCTGGCAGGAATCTGAGGATGAAGACAAAACAAGTGGTGAAATGTATGTGTGCATCCAGGTGTTTGTGTGTGTAGTATATTAAAGTGCATTGTACAGTATTTGCTTTCCTCACATTCCAAGAACTGATGGTGTCATTCCCATGTGATGCTAGTCCTCCAACTGACAGTCTAGACTGAGTTCGGCCAAATGACGGAAGACAACGGGGCTCAGAAGGTCGAACAATGTGGACTTTTGTCACTATGGAAACATAGGAAATTAAATATCACAGTTCAATACTGATCATGACAAAAACATTACAGAGAGTCAAGGGGCTCAATAGTTGACTAATGACCAGATATGTTACCTACTTTTTACAGAGATCTTGGCAATACTCCCAGAGCAGATCTTTTTAACTTGACTTTTCAGCTCAGAGACTGATTTTTTTACATCCTCAAAAAATATGTGTTGGTTGACAGTGATGCTGGGTAACAGAGGGACATAGAAAGACTGGAAACTCTACAGAGACAGATCAGAAAAACAGAGAAAAGATGAGAAATACAAACATTTCACTTTCAGCAGTAACACCTGATGCTGGGGACAGAGAGACCCTGATATCACCTGGAGGAATTGGATGTTGTCTTCTGTGTGTGAGAGCTGCTCCAACTCAGCCTCTCTCCTCCTCAGCTCAGCCATCTCCTGGTCCAGTTGCTTCAACAGTCCTTCAGCCCGACTCACTTCAGCGTTCTCCTGGGCGCTGATCAGCTCCTTCACCTCAGAGCACCTTCTCTCAAGGCGGCAGAGCCTGGTGGTTAGTGTTGGACTAGTAACCAAAAGGTTGCAAGATCAAATCCCCGAGCTGGCAAGGTAAAAATCTGTGTTTCTGCACCTGAACAAGGCAGTTAACTCACTGTTCCTAGGCCATAATTGAAAATAAGAATTTGTTCTTAACTGACTTGCCTAGTTAAGTAAAGGTAAATAGTAGAACAGCTCAGTAAACATCCTCTCACTGTTTCCCGCTGCTTGTGCAGAGTGCTGTTAGGAAACAGAGGAGGGGTCCATTTCAACCAGTCTGTTCACCTGGAACATGGCCCAGCACTGGCTGCAGTTTAGGAGGAGTAAGCCACTTTAGAGAGGGCTAACTGCTAAGTGAATAGAAGAGAGTTAACACGCACACTACCAAGCTTATCTCGTTTGTGGTGCTGAGAGTTACTGCCCCCAAAATCTACGTTGAGAAGAAATAAAAAATCCAGCATATAAAATGTTACATTTGCACAAGGTAACATCATGTGTGCGGGATTTATTTATATTTAACTGCTAAGTGAATACATTTAAATGGTCAACACTCACCCTGAGTGACTTCACAGCCTGTCTCAGCTCCTGCATCTCTTTCTCTCTCTTCTGGATTCTCTGTTTGGATTCCTTCTATCACTGTAAAAAAAATAAAGTTGTTTCAACTAACTATTATTAAGTAGCTGGTTCAACTGCTTTTTTTTATTTTTCAATTTTTTTTGGTCAGTGTTACCTGAACTTAGATTTGTTAGTTGGCCCAAACTAAGCTCCAACTTGAGAAAATTCAGGCAAAAATTCAGTCAACTTAAAATGATGTGTTTGCTCAACTTGTCTCATATGTTCATTCAACTAGAAATTATTACTTGAGCATCTTAACTAATTTTGTTAAATGTATTTTTTAAATTTAACTAGGCAAGTCAGTTAATTCACAAGTACCAGCAGCAGAGGTGACTGTTTTGGAGAGCCTGGCGTGCCCAAAGAAAAATGCCTCCCATTTAGGCCCAGAAAATGGGATATGCATATATTTAGTACCATTGGATAGGAAACACTCTGAATTTTCCAAAACTGTTAACCATTTGTCTGTGAGTCAATCAGAACGTATAGCAGGCAAAACCCTGAGGAATCTCTGTCCTGGAAAAAGTGATTTTGACACATTGCTCATTTTGGAACCCCTCCCTATTGAAAATGACCATATATAGGCATATGAATGCAGTACACGTCGCTTCCTTATGATGTCATCAACCACGAGACGGTGTTTTACTCCATTTTGGATGAATTTAGACCATTGAAAAACAGCATGGCATGAGGACCACTCGTTCTGAAAACTGTTCACAGCTTGTGTGCCATGATGGCTAATCGATACATGGCTATTGGAAAATATGTGAGGTGCTAGCCTCAAACAAATGAATGTGCTGCTTTCGCCGTAAAGCCTTTTTGAAATCTGACAACGCTGTGATATTGCCAAGAAACAGAGCTTTTGATGAGTATGGAACACTTGTATATTGCTGGATGTTTAATAATTCAACTTTCGGATTTTGAATTTGGCGCTTTAGATTTTCGCTGGTAGTGTCGGGATGAGCCCGCTAGCGACCCACTGGTACTTGAGAAGTTAAATTAAGAACACATTCTTATTTACAATGACTGCCTACCCCGGTCAAACCCGGACGACGCTGGGTCAATTGTGCGCCGCCCCATGGGACTCCCAATCACGGCCGGATGTGATGCAGACTGGATAACTAATAACTAAAGGCTGTTAAAATACAGTGCATTCAGAACAATTTACTTTTTCCACATTTTGTTACGCTTCAGCCTTATTCTAAAAATTATTACATTGTTTTTCTCCTCACCAAGCTACAGGCAATGCCCCATAATGACAAAACAAAATCAGGTTTCTGGATTTTTGGGCAAATCTATAAAAAAAAAACTGAAATACCACATTTACATAAGTATTCAGGTTCTTTACTCAGTACTTTGTTGTAGCACCTTTGATAGCATTTACAGCCTTGATTATTATTGGGTATGATGCTGGCACACCTGTATTTGGGGACTTTCTCCCATTCTTCTTTGCAGATCATCACAGGCTCTGTCAGGTTGGATGGGAAGTGTCGCTGCAGGGCTATTTTCAGGTCTCTCCAGAGATGTTAGAATGGGTTCAAATCCGTGCTCTGACTGGGCCACTCAAGGACATTCAGAGACTTGTCCCGAAGCCACTCATGCATTGTCTTTGCTGTGTGCTTAGCGTTGTTGGAAGGGGAACCTTCGCCCCCAGGATTAAGGATCTTTCTGTACTTTGCTCCATTCATCCTTCCCCCAATCCTGACTAGTCTCCCGGTCCCTGCCGCTGAAAAACATCCCCACAGCATGATGCTACCACCACCATGCTTCACCGCAGAGATGGTGCCAGGTTTCCTCCAGATGTGACTTTTGGCATTCAGGCTAAAAAATAAATCTTGGTTTCATCAGACCAGAGAATCTTGTTTCTCATGGTGCTTTTTTTCTTTAGGTGCCTTTTGGCAAACTCCAAGCGGGCTGTCATGTGCCTTTTACAGAGGAATGGCTTCCGTCTGGCCACTTTACCATAAAGGCCTGATTGGTGGAATGCTGCAGAGATGGTTGTCCTTCTGGAAGGTTCTCCCATCTCCACAGAGGAACTCTGGAGCTCTGAGAGTGACCATTAGATTCTTGGTCACCTCTCTGACCAAGGCCCTTCTCCCCAGATTGCTCAGTTTGGCCAGACGGCCAGTTCTTGCTCTGACATGCACTGTCAACTGGGGGACCTTATATAGACAGGTGTGTGCCTTTCCAAATCATGTCCAATCAATTGATTTTAGTTGTAGAAACATCTCAAGGATGATTAATAGAAAAAGAATGCATCTGAGCTCAATTTCGAATACTTATTTAAATAAGCTATTTCTGTTTTTTATTTTTAATACATTTGCAAAAAATTCTACAAATTTTTAATTATGGGGTATTGTGTGAAGATTGATGAGAAAAGTAAATAATTTAATCCATTTTAGAGTAAGTCTGTAACTTAACAAAATGTGGAAAAAGTCAAGTGGTCTGAATACTTTCCGAATGCAGTGTACTTACTAAATAATTGTAAGTTGAGGCCACTAGCATACAATGCTTAATTAGACAGCAGCTCTTTGTCTGTTGGGAAGGTTGGGGACTCCCACACACACAAACAGTACTTTTAACATACAATGTTTTCAACTTATATATTTCACACACATTGACGTACATGACTACATTGTACATCAATACATCACCATTGACTATAGTCTTCCTCAAGAGCACGAGGAAAGCCCCAATTCACCATGTGCCTGTTGGACGGTTGAGTAACTGAGATTCTAGAAGACCTTGATGTCTTTTTGGCATACTTGTCTCCGGAGGAAAAAGGTGACATTGTTGCACTGCTTTTAGAATGTCAAGGTTTATTCTCAGATGTGCAAACTCAGACAAATGTACCAGCAAGTGCTACAACAGTTGGATGTAACTCACTGCCCCTCTACTGCCTACTACCCAGAGTCTCAAGGTGCACTTGAGAGACTTGATCAGACTTTGAAGTCTATGTTGAGAGTTAACTGCGTTGAGTTTGAGAAGGACTGGGATGAAGGGGTCTTGTGGTGTTTGCAGCCTGGGAGGTTGTACAGCAATCTCTCGGTTCTAGTCTGAATAGTTTTTTTGAGCTTACTTTGAGTTAAGATATAATATAATCATTTATAGCTGATTGAACATGAAACAAGTTGAGCAAACACATAGTTTGATGTTTGGGCCAACTAAAAAGGTTAAATTCAGATAACACTGGCCGAAAAGTTGAGTAAACCAAAAAAGGCAGTGGAACAAGTTACCTAATAATAATTCATACTTTTTTTATATATTTATTTTTTACTGTAAATCTTACTGGAAGCACTTTCAACTTGATAGGTCTATGATAGGAAAAACTCCATGGTTTATGGAGGAAAAGTCATATGGGTGTTTGCATGTGTGTGTGAACAATCATGTGTTATCCCGGGTCTCCCGCGTGCCAGAAAAGTGCATTAGCCCGCTATCCCAAAGCCTAGGCATTAGCTGACGGAGTCAGTGCAACTCATGTCCCAGTCAAGGTTACACATCACACAAGTGTGGTCATCTAACTACCTCTGTTATATGCACGTGAATTTGCTGTTTTCCTTTTCAAAGCCAGGCCATATGGAAATATATATGTACAGTAGTGTTTCATATTCAGTAAGTACCAGTATTCTCACAGTCGTGCTAAATTAACAACTATAACAGAGTTGTTGTCCTTACTTGTCTCTCAGTCCTTTCTGATTCAACTGAGACTGTATCATGGCCTTTATGTTCATCCATTGTACACAGATAACAGATAAACTGCTGATCAGTATGGCAGTAAATCTCCACCAGTTTGCCATGATGAGAGCAGATCTTCTCCTCTAGTTGTGTGGAGGCTTTGACCAGCTTGTGCTTCTTAAAGGCAAGAGATTCATAGTGAGGCTGGAGGTGAGTCTCACAGTAAGAGGCCAGAGCCTGGTTCTTCTCTACGTTTCTTCCTAGGTTCTTGCCTTTCCAGGGAGTTTTTCCTAGTCAACGTTTCCCTACATATGCATTGCTTGTTCCTTGGGGTTTTAGGATCAGGTTTCTGTATAATCACTTTGTGACAACTACTGTTGTAAAAAGGGCTCTGTAAAGACATTTGATTGATTGATTTATACTAAGCCTAACCCTAAACCAATAGACAGTTCACTAGACACAGACCACACCTCCAAATACATAGTTATTACAATATTTATTTAGGAATATTAAAATGATGATTCATGAGGACAAAGTCACAAGTGGAACGATGGTTGAACAGTGGGAGAACTGGAATATGTGAAATGTGCTCTCATTTCACTTGGCAGGGTGATTGGTGTGAGCGAGGTGCTGCGAGAACATGCCCACTGGGCTCATACGTCAACACCTATTCCACTTTGGTTCAACGTCATTTCATTGAAACGACGTGGAAATAAAGTTGATTCATCCAGTGGGTAATGTGTTGTTATTTGGGATGCAACATGATTTATTGATCAGTGATTCCGTACTGTGCCTTGCTCAGCTGATCCTGTCAAACGGGTTAGTAAGCAGACAATAGACGGCGGACAAAGGTAGCCTGAAATCCAGACCTGCCTGTGCTAACATTCCACTCCTTGTAGTCTGTGTCATATGACAAGAAGTGGCAAGGAGTGTGGGGAGCGTCGCTGCACAGCTATTTTCAGGTCTCTCCAGAGATGTTGATTGGGTTCAAGTCCGGGCTCTGGCTGGGCCACTTGAGGACATTCAGTGACTTGTCCCGAAGCAACCCCCGCGTTGTCTTGGCTGTGTGCTTAGGGTCGTTGTCCTGTTGGAAGGTGAACCATCGCCCCAGTCTGAGGTCCTGAGCGCTCTGGAGCAGTTTTTCATCAAGGGTCTCTCTGTGCTCCGTTCATCTTTCCCTCAATCCTGACTAGTCTCCCAGTCCCTGCCGCTAAAAAACATCCCCACAGCATCATGCTGCACCACCATGCTTCACCTTAGGGATGGTGCCAGGTTTCCTCCAGATGTGACGCTTGGCATTCAGACCAAAAAGGTCAATCTAAGTTAGATTTTCTAATCCACATCAGGAGACCACTTTTGAGTTCTTTTTGAGTTTAGATTTTTGGTTGTAGTAACCCTTTATTTCCAGTGTTCACCAGCAAGAGGCTGTTGTTTAGCTGTTTGTGTAGTACACGTGATGGTAGAGTTTAAAAACAAATTGCCACTGGATTGATGCAATTAATCATGATATCATTCTGCCAGCTAACATAGGTAGATGTGCACACCTCACATACACAGACGCCCCCTGTTTTCTTCCCCAGAATCTGGCTCTAGCTTTCGAAGCTTTTGAACAGTTGGGTCTATTAGCTAATGTGCCTCTATGATCCCATTCCTGAAAACGAAGACTCTCCCGAACACATCATAATATAGTCGCAAAATAGAATGTACGTACCTTTCAATTAAAATTATAATTATTTTTCATATTAGTCTGTTTTTGCACCACAGTGCATATCTGAAGTGCTGGTTTAAATGTTTCAATAATGTGGATTCTTCATTTAGGAGACCAAAATACCAAGCCATGCAATTGAGATTTTGTAAATACAGAAGAATATCATATAACGTTTTAACCCATAACTTAAAGCATTGTATTTGGTACAAATCATTCCCTAAGTTCTATGCCTCAGCTGAATCTGGTAATGATTGTTGTAGCTGTTGAGCAAGTTGAGGAGACTGAATTACTTGGTGTTACCTTAGATCGTTTTTTGACTCCACACTCCACTTTGTCATTATGGGGTATTGTGTGTAGATGGGTAAGAAAGAAAATTATTTAATCCATTTTGAATTAAGGCTGTAACACAACAAGATGTGGAATAAATCAAGGGTTATGAATACTTTCTGAAGGCATTGTATGTAACTGATCGATACACACACACACACACACACACACTACATGTTAATGTTTTAAATGTATGTAAATTGTGGTCCTTTGTATGTAATGTATTTTTCTTTATGTGTCGGACCCCAGTAAGACTGGTTGTCGTCATTACTGTCGGCTAATGGGGATCCTAATAAAATAAGTGGTTGTCTGCAATTTCTGGCATATACTAACCACAACCATTTCAGATTTTCAGTCAATAGCAATACGTTCAAGATCAAGTTTTATTAAAACCTATCCAGCACTTAGCATTTTTTTCTCTTTTTTAAATTAGGCAGAATGGTAACTACTGTATCTTACTGTTCTCAGTTAATAGCAGCACGATACTCTGCTTGGTGTATGCATGTCCTTAATTGATAATCCTATGTGCATTTATCTCATTACCTTTAAATTGATGCGATTGGGATTAGGTTTAAATCCTAGCTCTGTTCTACTCCAAACACCAGTGCTCTGCCTACCTTACTATATAGTCTTGTAAACTATGCATAGTTTGCCACCTGGTGGACTAAATGATCAACACAAATCGGAACTGAACTAAACAGCTCAGATTCATTGCTGCTTGTTTAAATACATATTGTGAAAATATCAGTTTGACTGAAATATTAAGCACTAATTTCTAGTAAAGTATGTTTTAACAAAATGTGAAAAACAGAATAGTCATTTAAATTCTATTTGAATTGTATCAAACACATTAGTCTGTGCAAATGAGAAACTACAAAGAGAGTATTTATGATTATGATGTAGCATTTACAATGTAACAATCTTGTCATTTTATAGCAATGTGCATAACATAGGGACCGCTCTAGTATAGGAGTATACAGGTTGTCAACATTAAGTAGTGTCTTCCATCGATAAGAATCTGTCTATGATCATTTGATGCTTGTAACGGTCCCAGAGAAGTTGATCCAAATATGAAAGTAACTGGTATTAATGCTCAGAAAATAAGATTATTGAATGTAGCAATACTGTTTGTGATAGTAATAGTAATGTAGTAATTATGTGTGTGATAGTAATGTAGCAATACTGTTTGTGATAGTAATAGTAATGTAGTAATACTGTTTTTTGTAGTAATAGTAATGTAGTAATACTGTTTGTGACATTAATAGTAATGTAGTAATAATGTGTGTGATAGTAATGAAGTAATACTGTTTGTGATAGTTATAGTAATGTAGTAATACTGTTTGTGATAGTAATGTAGTAATACTGTTTTTGTAGTAATAGTAATATAGTAATACTGTTTGTGATATTAATAATGTGTGTGATAGTAATGAAGTAATACTGTTTGTGATAGTTATAGTAATGTAGTAATACTGTTTGTGACATTAATAGTAATAATGTGTGTGATAGTAATGTAGTAATACTGTTTGTGATAGTAATGTAGTAATACTGTTTTTGTAGTAATAGTAATGTAGTAATACTGTTTGTGATATTAATAGTAATGTAGTAATAATGTGTGTGATAGTAATGAAGTAATACTGTTTGTGATAGTTATAGTAATGAAGTAATACTGTTTGATAGTAATAGTAATGTAGTAATACTGTTTCTTATAGTAATGTAGTAATACTGTTTGTGATATTAATAGTAATGTAGTAATAATGTGTGTGATAGTAATGAAGTAATACTGTTTGATAGTTATAGTAATGTAGTAATACTTTTTGTGATAGTAATAGTAATGTAGTAATACTGTTTTTGTAGTAATAGTAATATAGTAATACTGTTTGTGATATTAATAATGTGTGTGATAGTAATGAAGTAATACTGTTTGTGATAGTTATAGTAATGTAGTAATACTGTTTGTGATAGTAATAGTAATGTAGTAATAATGTGTGTGATAGTAATGAAGTAATACTGTTTGTGATAGTTATAGTAATGTAGTAATACTGTTTGGGATATAAAGATAGTAGTGGTGTGTGGGTAAAATCACTAAGAAAAAAATAAAAATAAGCCAAGACAGTAAAAAAGCCATATTACAACTTATGTTGTGATAATAGTGTTGTTTGCTCTATAACTCACTTGTTCATACACCACCATGATATACAATAAGGCTGTGACAACAGTCACAGACTGGCGGAATAAATTCAACTCCACGTGCAGTACGTTTGTTTCATTTCAAAACCGGAGATCAACATCTGTCCGGTGAAGCCCACAAAGCTGTAACAAACAGTTATATCACCTGCAGCCTGGTCAAGCAAGTTAATATTTTCGACAGTTTACCTAACAACTACTGATTTAGAATCACAGAGTTACCACAAGTCAGCACAAACACAACAAAAGCACTGCTTTTGCTATTCTAGCACCATTTCAATAAAAAAATGTAAACCTCATCAAATCAATAAGGCTATTTACGCTTAGTTTAATACACTGAAAACAAACTTAATGATATCAAAAACAATTTAGTTCAATCAATGTTGCAATGTGGCTGTCCATGGTACTGATGTGTGTGTGTCTGCGTGTTCACCCTTCTTGTAGACTAGTTGAACGCCAGTACCATCCTCCTATCTTTCATGTTGGCAAAATGGTCAATGACTCTGTCATACAGTACACTTCTAGTTTTTGTTGTCAGAGGCTACCTAGCTAAAAAGGCCAGTGGCACAACCTTTTCATTTATGGTTAGATCATAATCATTGACCTGTACAAAGAATTAAGCCAAAACCACAATTCCAAATCCCCATCTCCATCCACGGCTTAGGAAAGGGACGATTTAGCAAGCTAGCTACTGCAGGACATCAACACAAGCAGACCAGAAACAGACACGTTTTTCTGAAAATTACATTTAAATGGTGTGAAGCCAAATCCAAACTACCCTCCCTTGGGGTGGCGTTTTACTGCACCAGGACAACCCAGAGTTGACAACCCACATCTCTAATTATTTTATAATATTTTTATCAAGGAAGGCCAAATGCTTGCTGGCATCGATCAATCAAATGCTACGGCGGCAACATGTCATACTATTTTGGGCTACACATACTGAGACAGAGGGGCACTGTTTACCTCGCTCAATTGATTTCTCCGGTGAGATTCAGCCCCTTGCTAAATTATGGAAAATGATTAACACGCAGAGAGAAGAAAGAGAAATTATTTGAAATATATGGGGAAGCCTGGCTACCCTTGGTGTCCATGAATACACGCCACTGTATAAAGACAAGGTATTTATATTACATACCGTACCTGCCTGTGTTCCTTCCTGGTAGAGGGCTCATGCTGACTGTGGAAGTGGGAGTTTTATACAACACCCATTTTAGAGAAAGGCACTAAGGCAATAGAATCAGGATAATTTATGTGCACATTTATTTAAACTTGGTAATACTTCTTAACATCTCATAATATGGATCTTTCCGGTCCCTTTTCTGACCCTTTTGCTTGTCTGTATTCTAACTGAATCACTGTAACTCATTGAAGTTCATCACAGTGTCAGTATCTTGAGAGACGTGGTGACATAGAACCCAGGATAAAGGGGCTGAGTGAAATTGGTCTGGACTCTGTGGAGAAGGATCATTGTGTCAAAGACACTGTAGAAGGACAGAGTTCCTGCCTTGTGGTCCAAGTATATTCCTACTACTCTGGTGGAGCGGGGGACTGGTATGTCAGTCTGTTTATCATTGTGATAGAAGTAGCAGCTAGAGGCACCACACTCCAAACACCAGGCCTGATTACTGCTTCTTAACCACTCATTATGTCCTCTCCTGCTGATCCCTTTATACGAGACAGCTATACAAACCTCCACCCCGGTCCACTCCACCTCCCAGTAGCAGGCTCCAGACAGACCCTCTCTACACAACACCTGGGGATAGGTGGTAAATCTGTCTGGATGGTCAGGATAAAGCTGGTCGTTATCACTCCATGTCACCTTTCTGTTCCCCTCAGACAGACGCAGCTCTTTATGCGCTGTGTTGGGATCCAATGTGAGCTGGCAGGAATCTGAGGATGAAGACAAAACAAATGGTGAAATGTATGTGTGAATGTTTGTGTCCGCATGTGTATGCGCATGCATGTGTGTGTGTTTTTGTACATGTGTACAGTATGTTCTTTACTCACATTCTAAGAACTCTTCTCTGGTCTTGGGTTCAGGCCTCGTCTTCTGACAGGTGGTGTCATTCCCATGTGATGCTAGTCCTCCAACTGACAGTCCAGACTGAGTTGTGCCAATTGAGGGAAGACAACGGGGCTCAGAAGGTGGAACAATGTGGACTTTTGTCACTATGGAGACAACAGGAAATCAAGTATCACTTGTGCACACTGATAAACATTACAGCAAGTCAATAGGATAAGTAACAGAAAAAGGTTCTCCATTGAGAACAACCATTCAACCATATGGTTCACCTACTGCACTGAACATACTAAATGGCAGATTAGGGTCTCGATTAAATCCGTAGCGTGGAATATCTACGTTGTAGCTCGAATGGCATTTAAAGGCAATGGTACCGCATTCGTGGAGACTGCATTCATGGTAAACGCTGCATGTGTCGGCTCAATCGGAAATTACCTTTAAATATCATGTGCGCTGCAACGCAAGATTATCTGCTCTACGGATTGAATTGAGCCCTAACTTGCATTGTGTATATACTGTTCTAATACTGTATATTACCTACTTTTTACAGAGATCTCGGCAATTTCCCCAGAGCAGATCTTTTCAACTTGACTTTTCAGCCCAGAGACTGATTTCCTTATATACTCAAAGGTGACGTGTTGATCGAAAGTGATGCTGGGTAAGGCCTTAGATCCAAGAGGGACATAGAGAGACTGGAAACTCTACAGATACAGTTGAAGTCAGAAGTTAACATACACTTAGGTTGGAGTCATTAAAACTCGTTTTTCAACCACTCCACAAATTTCTTGTTAACAAACTATAGTTATGGCAAGTCGGTTAGGACATCAACTGTGTGCATGACACAAGTAATTTTTCCAACAATTGTTTACAGACAGATAATTTCACTTAGAATTCACTGTATCACAATTCCAGTGGGTCAGACGTTTACATACACTAAGTTGACTGTGCCTTTAAACAGCTTGGAAAATTCCAGAAAATGATGTCATGGATTTAGAAGCTTGCTAATTTACGTCATTTGAGTCAATTGGAGGTGTACCTGTGGATGAATTTCAAGGCCTACCTTCAAACTCAGTGTCTCTTTGCTTGACATCATGGGAAAATCAAAATAAATCAGCCAAGACCTCAGAAAATAAATGTAGACCTCCACAAGTCATTCACCCTTGGGAGCAATTTCCAAACGCCTGAAGGTACCACGTTCATCTGTACAAACAGTAGTACGCAAGTATAAACACCATGGGACCACGCAGCCGTCATACAGCTCAAGAAAGAGACGCGTTCTGTCTCCTAGAGATGAACGTACTTTGGTATGAAAAGTGCAAATCAATCCCAGAACTACAGCAAAGGACCTTGTGAAGATGCTGGTTGAAAACGTATCTATATTCACAGTAAAACAAGTCCTATATTGACATAACCTGAAAGGCCGCTCAGCAAGGAAGAAGACACTGTTCCAAAACCGCCATAAAAAAGCCAGACTACGGTTTGCAACTGCACATGGGGACAAAGATCATACTTTTTGGGGAAATGTCCTCTGGTCTGGTGAAACAAAAATAGAACTGTTTGCCCATAATGACCATCATTATGTTTGAAGGAAAAAGGGGGAGGCTTGCAAGCCAAAGAACACCATCCCAACAGTGAAGCACAGGTTGGCAGCATCATGTTGTGGGGGTGCTTTGCAGCAGGAGGGACTGGTGCACTTCACAAAATAGATGGCATCATGAGGAAGCAAAATGATGTGGATATATTGAAGCAACATCTCAAGACATCAGTCAGGAAGTTGAAATGGGTCTTCCAAATGGACAATGACCCCAAGCATACTTCCAAAGTTGTGACAACAAAGTCAAGGTATTGGAGTGGCCATCACAAAGCCCTGACCTCAATCCTAACTGAAATATGTGGGCAGAGCTGAAAAAGCGGGTGCGAGCGAAGAGGCCTACAAACCTAGCTCAGTTACACCAGCTCTGTCAGGAGGAATGGGCCAAAATTCAGCCAACTTATTGTGGGAAGCTTGTGGAAGGCTACCCGAAAACGTTTGACCCAAGTTAAACAATTTAAAGGCAATGCTACCAAATACTAATTGAGTGTATGTAAACTTCTGACCAACTGGGAATGTGATGAATGAAATAAAAGCTGAAATAAATCATTCTCTCTACTATTATTCTGACATTTCACATTCTTAAAATAAAGTGGTGATCTTAATTGACCTAAGACAGGGAATTTTTACTAGGATTTATTAAGGATCTAATTTATTTGGCTAAGGTGTATGTAAACTTCCGACTTCAAAAACAGGAAAAAGATTATTGCTGTGAAAGTTAAAATCAGTAACACCTGATGCTGGGGACAGCGAGACATTGATATCACCTGGAGGAATTGGATGTTGTCTTCTGTGTTTGAAAGCTTCTCCAGCTCAGCTTCTCTCCTCCTCAGCTCAGTCATCTCCTGGTCCAGTTGCTTCAGCAGTCCTTCAGCTCGACTCACTTCAGCCTTCTCCTGGGCTCTGATCAACTCTTTCACCTCAGAGCGCTTTCTCTCAATGGAGCGGATCAGTTCAGTAAAGATCCTCTCACTGTTCTTCACCGCTGCCTCTGCAGAGAGCTGTTAGGACAAACCGAAAAAGAGGAGGGTTGCATTTTAACCAGTCCTTTCACTCAGCTCTCATCAGAACCCCAGAAACCATGCTCCCTACAGTGGGGCTCAATAGGATTGGAATATATCCCAGCACTGGGCTCCTCACTGGCTCCAGTTTTTCTGCAGTTTAGTTTAGGAGGAATACGTCACTTTAGAGAGGGCTAACTGCTAAGTAAATACATGTTGATGGTCAACAACACTCACCTTGAGTGAATACACAGCCTGTCTCACCTCTTGCATCTCATTCTCTTTATCCTGGATTCTCTGTTTGGATTTCTGTTGTTTTCCCCCCAACTGGCTCTGAAGGAAAACACATGTAATTCCATGGTTCATTTTTACAAGTGATTCTGTCTTAATGAGAACAGATCAAACTTTATGATAGGTCAAAGTCTATGCAATATGGAAAAGGCATGCGCGTGTCTGTGTGAGTCTGTATGGGTGTGACCGATCGTGTTCGATCACAGATCTCCTCCTCGATCACAGATCTCCTCCTCGATCACAGATCTCCAGCCTAGGCATTAGCTGAAAGAGCCAATGCAACTCTTCAGGTCTCAGTAAAGGTAACATCACATGAGTGTGTATATTAGCACAGCTAGATTATTGGGTGTTGGCTTGCTTCCTTTTCAAAGCTATGTTGTGTTGTATTCAGCAATGAATGGTATTTTCACAGTGATACTCTGAATGAGCGGAATCATAGATTGTCCTTACCTGTCTCTCAGTCCTTTCTGATTCAGCTGAGACTGTATCATGGCCTTTATGTTCATCCATTGTACACAGATAACAGATAAACTGCTGATCAGTACGGCAGTAAATCTCCACCAGTTTGCCATGATGAAAGCAGATCTTCTCCTCTAGTTGTGTGGAGGCTTTGACCAGCTTGTGCTTCTTAAAGGTAGGAGATTCATAGTGAGGCTGGAGGTGAGTCTCACAGTAAGAGGCCAGACACACCAGACAGGACTTGACCGCTTTGAGTTTTCTCCCAGTGCAGACATCACACGCTACATCTCCAGGTCCAGCATAGTGGTGAGCAGGGGTACCAGCTTGGAGTCCTGTCTTCTTCAGATTCTCCACTAATTCTGCTAGCATGGTGCTTTTCTTCAGAACAGGCCTTGGGATGAAGGTCTGTCTGCACTGGGGGCAGCTGATCAGAAAACCCATCACATAATCCTGATCCCAGCAGTCCTTAATACAGCCCATACAGTAGCTGTGTCCACAGGGAATAGTCACCGGATCCTTCAGTAGATCCAGACATATTGAACAACTGATTGAATCCATGGCTGCTGCCATTGTGGTGCACACACTAACCGAATGACACTACATTCGTTTCTCTAGGATTGTTTGTGCTTTTGAGTGGGAACATTCCTGGTTGTACACAGTGTTGTGTTAGACAGAGGACCAGGAAGAGGGTTGTGATTGGACAGAGGTGGTTAAGGAAGTTCTATTTATAGTATGTGTGTCATGCAACACTCTATTCTCCCCAACTGACAATTCACTAGATACAGACCACTACACCTCCAATTCACTAGATACAGACCACTACACCTCCAATCCACTAGATACAGACCACTACACCTCCAATCCACTAGATACAGACCACTACACCTCCAATCCACTAGATACAGACCACTACACCTCCAATTCACTAGATACAGACCACTACACCTCCAATTCACTAGATACAGACCACTACACCTCCAAGTTCATAGCTATAAGCCAAATTATTGAGGAAGATTAAAGTGACGATTCAGGAGAACAGTCTGTAGGCAGTATGATGGTAGATCAGGGGGTGACCTGGAGTATGTGAACTGGAGTCCTGGGCTCCCATTTCACTTGGCAACAGTGGCAATCCTCCATGGTCATAGACTTACAGTGTGTTCCTTGGGATAGGTGTGAGCAAGGTGCTGCGAGAACATAATTAGTAGTTATTTGGGATGGAATATGATTTGTAGATCAGTGATTCTGTACAGTGCCTTGCTCAGCCGATCCTGTCAAACGGGTTAGTTAGAAGATAAGAGGGTGGAGAAATGTAGCCTGAAATCCAGGCCTGTCTGTGCTAACATTCCACTCCTTGTACTCTGTGTCACCTGACAAGAAGTGGCAAGGAGTGGAATGATAGCACAAACCCTCTGGTACCCAGGCTAGGAGAAAGGAGGGAGGCTTGCAAACACTCCACATACTGTAGCACAGTAGCAATTGTTTAGTTTAATTGTGGTTGTTGCCAACATAACAATGTGGCAAAGAATATTGTGTGGGAAAGTTGTGAAAAGTAGCTTATTAACTTGGACACATAACCACAAAACTGATGGGTTGCTCCTCTATTACAAACCCACGGCAATTGCTATGAATTATAAGGTCATAATGAGTCAAGCAAAAAAATTACAATTGAGAGGAATATTTTAGTTAATGTAGAGACAAACGATTGTGTATATTTTTTCTCTGAATAGAAACACCATAATATTAATCAAATAAATTAAGCCAAATTTCTTTAAATCAATCCCATATACTAAGATGTTACAAAAAAGGTTTTAAATTCTCTGGAAATGCCAATACGGAATACTATCATACGCTTCTCAAAGATGCCCTCTGGTGGTCAAACTAGCAATAACTTGCAGTAACAGAAGAAATGGCTGAGAATTAAATGACGTGTCACAGAATGCTGCAGCAGCACGCAGGGTGTGCCGCAGTATGACGCAACTTTTAAAGGAGGAACCACTGTACCACTGTATGTAGAAACTATAATGATACCTATTTTCAAACAACTGACCTGTTTCTGGGCCGCAAATTGCTTTTGACACACAAATTGGTCCCCCAAAAATCTGTTGATTTTTATAATCCAGATGTCCCCCTCTAGCCAAAATGATTGCCCACCCCTGTAGGTGGTGATGCAAAGACCTTTACTAATGAAGGGTATTTCAAAGGTTTTCAGTTAGCTTCGTTCAAGGGGGAGGGTGGGCTCAGACTGGCATCTGCCTGTGGCCTTCAAATCAAAGTCCGTCCCTAGTGATAGTGATGCACAAGCTAGGTCTATTTTAAACATCATCTTCTCCTGATTCAGTAGCTTGAAAACACCCTAAAAGCCCAAAGTTTTGAAAAAAACTGAACATAGTTCATGATGGTTTTATTTTATTTTGGAGTCAAAGAATAGTTTCAGTATAGTTTTAGTTTTTCAAACGAGTTTGTCAGCTTGAATCCCTGAGCTGACAAGGTAAAAATCTGTCGTTTTGCCCATGAACAAGGCAGTTAACCCACTGTTCCCCGGTAGGCCGTTTTTGTAAATAAGAATTTGTTCTTAACTGACTTGCCTAGTTAAATAAAGGTTACGTTTTAATATATATATATTTTTTTCCAATTTGTTAGTTACTTTATTTAAGTTTACTAAATTGTTTTTTTCAAGATTAGTTTACTATAATAATCTTGGTTGGTTTCAGTATATTCACAGTTCTAGAGACTGTAAACCCAGGATAGAGGGGCTGAGTGAAAGTGGTTTGGACTCTGCAGAGGAGGGTCATTGTGTCAGAAATGCTGTAGAAAGACAGAGTTCCTGCACTGTGGTCCAGATACACTCCTACTCTGGTGGAACAGGAGACAGGTATGACAATCTGTTTATCATTGTGATAGAAAGAGCAACCAGAAGCATCACACTCCAAACACCAGGCCTGTTTACTGCTTCTAAACAAACCCTCATCAGGTCCTCTCCTGCTGATCCCTTTATATGAGACAGCTATATCAACCCAGTCCCCGCTCCACTCCACCTCCCAGTAGCAGGCTCCAGACAGACCCTCTCCACACAACACCTGGGGGTAGGTGGTAAATCTGTCTGAATGGGCAGGATAAAGCTGGTCCTTATAACGCCGTGTCACCTTTCTGTTCCCCTCAGACAGACGCAGACAGTTAAATGCTGTGTTGGGGTCCAATGTGAGCTGGCAGGAATCTGAGGATGAAGAAAAAACAACAGGTGAAATGTATGTGTGCATCCAGGTGTGTGTGTGTGTGTGTGTGTGTGTGTGTGTGTGTGTGTGTGTGTGTGTGTGTGTGTGTGTATGTAGTATATTCATCTGCATTGTACAGTCCCAGCTAGCACATTTGGTTCCTTGGAAGCTGTGTGAACGTACGTTTTTAGTTTTATCATAGCCGGAAGGCAGGGAGGGGCAGTTCCTCTTGCTGCTCCGTAGGTAAGCACCATGGTCTTGAAGTGGATGCGAGCTTCAACTGGAAGCCAGTGGAGTGTGCGGAGGAGTGGGGTGACATGGGAGAACTTGGGAAGGTTGAAAACCAGGCGGGCTGCAGCACTCTGGATAAGTTGCAGGGGTTTGATGGCACAAGCGGGAAACCCAGCCAACAGAGAGTTGCAGTAGTCCAGACGGGAGATGACAAGTGCCTGGATTAGGACCTGCACTGCTTCCTGTGTGAGGTAGGGTCGTACTCTACAGATGTTGTAGAGCATGAACCTGTAGGAGCGAGTCACTGCTTTGATGTTTGCAGAGAAAAAACAGGGTGTTGTCCAGGGTCACACCAATGTTCTTTGCAGTCTGGGAGGGGGACACTGTGGACTTGTCAAACATGAAGGAGAGGTCTTTGAGTGGGCAGGCCTTCCCTGGGAGAAAGAGCAGCTCCGTCTTGTCGAGGTTGAGCTTAAGGTGGTGGGCCGACATCCAAGCTAAGATATCTGCTAGGCACGCAAAGATGTGTGCCGCCACCTGGGTGTCAGAGGGGGGGGGGAGGAGAAAACAATTCTCAGCGTCAACAAAACTCTCTCTATCCTCTATCTTGTTAAGTGTGTTTAGGTGTGTTGGCCACGCCCACTAATTGGCCACACTTGAGCTTAATGAGTGCTTGTTTATTGTTTGAATAGACTACAACATACAGGTTTGTACAAGTTACAAAAATGAAACACTACTGTAGCTCCATCCTGGTGGTGTAGTGGACTAATTCCATGAATAGAGAACAGAAGATCATAGGTTTGAGGCTCACTGATGCCGTGCCACAATAGAAAAATAAATGCATGATTAATGCCTAAGCAAATGACTTTCCAATGTGTCCTATCTGTGCTTGGAGTTCTAAACAGTTAACCCAAACTGAGCTAGCAGTGTTATTAAAAGTCTTACTGAAACATGTGCTCAGAATGTTATTTAATTACCTTCAAATAACCTATAATTCCTGTTCTCAGAATGTTAATAAAACCTCCCAGGAAAACTTTCAGGGAACCATAGTAAAACATTCTCAGAACCTCCTGAAACCTTGTAATTTAATTTTTTTTTACTTCCGCTCTCATAACGTTTAAAAAACGCTCAGTTTTACCGGTTAGGAAATGTATGGCTTCAATCCCTGAACCAATGGGAAACCAAAAAACGTACGTTTCCATAACTTCCAAGGAACAAAATGTGCTAGCTGGCAAGCACTCACTAAGATCAGGTGTGGCCAATTAGATCCGGCCGACACACCTGAACACACTTAACAAGATAGAGTTTTGTTGATGCTGATAACAGAACGTATATGTTTTTAAATAACACTCTTAGAATGTTCTTTGAACTTTATTAATGTTTTCTTGTGATTTTTATGTAAAGTGTCGATGTGCCAACTTCTGTTTGGTAGTGTCCGAACCATTTGGGCTACAAACTAACTTGCTCTACAGCCCCTAAAAGTGGCACGGCACTTGTCTGAAGGCAACCGGTACCACTTTCTTTTTAAGAATGAGGAAACGTAGAAATCCGTATGCTGAAGTACTGAAATTCCCACCTAAGAAACATGGTTCTCAGAACATTATGTGCTAGTTGGGTATCCTGCACCATTCCCAGAATACTGTGGAAAGATTGTATGCAAAATAACCATGCTCTCACAAAACTCTAAGAAACATATGGTTCTCAGAATGTTATTTGCTAACTGGGGTATATTCTTTACTCACATTCTAAGAACTCTTCTCTGGTCTTGGGTTCAGGCCTTGTCTTCTGACATGTGGTATAATTCCCATGTGATGCTAGTCCTCCAACTGACAGTGTAGACTGAGTTCGGCCAAATGACGGAAGACAACGGGGCTCAGAAGGTCGAACAATGTGGACTTTTGTCACTATGGACAAATAGGAAATTAAATATCACTGTTTCAATAGTGATCATGACAAAAACATTACGGAAAGTCAAAGGGCTCAGTAGTTGCCTAGGTTACCTACTTTTTACAGAGATCTTGGCAATTTCCCCAGAGCAGATTTTTCCTAATTGGCTTTTAAGCTCAGCGACTGATTTCCTTACATCCTCAAAGAAGACGTGTTGGTTGACAGTGATGCTGGGTAAGTGTTCAGATCGAGGAGGGACACAGAGAGACTGGAAACTCTACAGAGACATAAAAAAACAGAACAGATTATTGTTGAGAAATACAAACATTTCACTTTCAGCAGTAACACCTGATGCTGGGGACAGAGAGACCCTGATATCACCTGGAGGAATTGGATGTTGTCTTCTGTGTGTGAGAGCTGCTCCAACTCAGCCTCTCTCCTCCTCAGCTCAGCCATCTCCTGGTCCAGTTGCTTCAGCAGTCCTTTTGCTCGACTCACTTCAGCCTTCTCCTGGGCTCTGATCAGCTCTTTCACCTCAGAGCACTTTCTCTCAATGGAGTGGATCAGCTCGGTAAAGATCCTCTCACTGTCCCCCACTGCTGCTTGTGCAGAGCGCTGTTAGGAAACAAACAAAGAGAGGAGGGGTTCCATTTCAACCAGTTCATTCACTCAGCTCTCACACGAACCCCAGACAACCTGTTCCCCACAGTGGGGCTCAGTGGGATTGGAACATGGCCCAGCACTGGGCTACTCACTGGCTTCAGTTTTACTGTAGTTTATGTTACAGGGGACTATCTGCTAAGTAAATACATCCAAATGGTCAACAACACTCACCCTGAGTGACTTCACAGCCTGTCTCACATCCTGCATCTCTTTCTGTCTCTTCTGGATTCTCTGTTTGGTTTCCTTCTGTTTCTCTCCCAGCTGACTCTGGTGGAAAAAAACTAATGTCAGTCCATTGTTCATGTGTACAAGTGGCTCTGTCTTACTGAGAACAGATCAAACTTCATGATAGGTCAAAGTCCATGACGGAGGAAAGGTCACATGCGTGTCTGTATGAGCATGATCGATCATTTACTATGCCAGGTCTCCTGTGTGCCAAGAAAGCACATAAGCCTGCAAAAGCACTCAAAGCCTAGGCATTAGCTCAGGGAGCCAATGCAACTCCTCATGTCTCAGTCAAAGTTACACATCATGTGAGTGTTGTAATCGAATCACCTCTGTTACATTCATGTGTGCATATGTGGGAAGGGACAACCGATATGTTTTCCGAATTTAACCCAACCCCTCTGAATCAGAGAGGTGACAGTGGCTGCCTTAATCCTGGGTTTTCTTAACTCGTTCCTGCCCCCCTTGCCGGTTCACGGATTCAAACCAGAGACCTTTCAGTTACTGGTCCAACGCTCTTAACTGCTAGGCTACCTGCTAGGTTATTGGGTGTGGGCTAACTTCCTTTTCAATGCCATACAGAAATATATGTGCAGTGAATAATACTCTGTAAATAATAGTATTCTCACATTGGTACTGTGAATGAACAATTATTACAGAGTTGTTGTCCTTACCTGTCTCTCAGTCCTTTCTGATTCAACTGAGACTGTATCATGGCCTTTATGTTCATCCATTGTACACAGATAACAGATAAACTGCTGATCAGTATGGCAGTAAATCTCCAGCAGTTTGTCATGATGAGAGCAGATCTTCTCCTCTAGTTGTGTGGAGGCTTTGACCAGCTTGTGCTTCTTAAAGGCAAGAGATTCATAGTGAGGCTGGAGGTGAGTCTCACAGTAAGAGGCCAGACACACCAGACAGGACTTGACCGCTTTGAGTTTTCTCCCAGTGCAGACATCACACGCTACATCTCCAGGTCCAGCATAGTGGTGAGCAGGGGTACCAGCTTGGAGTCCTGTCTTCTTCAGATTCTCCACCAATTCTGCTAGCATGGTGCTTTTCTTCAGAACAGGCCTTGGGGTGAAGGTCTGTCTGCACTGGGGGCAGCTATAGACACCATTCAGACCATCCTGTTCCCAGCAGTCCTTAATACAGCCCATACAGTAGCTGTGTCCACAGGGAATAGTCACCGGATCCTTCAGTAGATCCAGACATATTGAACAACTGATTGAATCAATGGCTGCTGCCATTGTGGTGCACACACTAACAGACTGAGCAGCAGAGTATTAAAGATGATAATTTCTCAAGACATGTTTGTGCTTCTAAGTGGGAACATTTCCTGATGTGTTTATACTTTGTACCTGTAGGTGATGTGGCATTGGACAGAGACCAGGAAGAGGGTTGTAAATTGGACTGATGTGCTTGTGGGTTCCATTCATAGTACGTATGTGTGCCAAGCAATACTCTACCAATCCCAATGGACAATTTTCTTGACGCAACACCTCGAAGTACATAGTTATTTAAAGATTTATTGAGGAAGATAATACAGCTCATAAAGGGGGACAATTCAGGAGGACAAAGTCCCAAGGCGGCAGGATGGAAAATCAGGGGAAGATTTTAGAATATGTGAACTGGAGTCCTGGGCTGCCATCTCACATGTACTGCAGCAATGGCAATCCTCCATGGTCATAGACTTACAGTGTGTTCCTTGGGATAGGTGTGAGCAAGGTGCTGCAAGAACATAATGAGTAGTTAGTAGCTTGGGATGGAATATGATTTGTAGATCAGTAATTCTGTACAGTGCCTTGCTCAGCCGATCCTGTCAAACGGGTTAGTTAGAAGATAAGAGGGTAGAGAAAGGTAGCCTGAAATCCAGACCTGTCTGTGCTAACATCCCACTCCTTGTACTCTGTGTCACATAACAAAAAGTGGCAAGGAGTGCAATGATATCACAAACACTCTGGTACCCAGGCTAGGAGAAAGGGAGGCTTGCTAACACTGGAGAAATGGGAAAAACCCTAACCTCCATATACTGTAGTACACAAGTAATTATTTGTTGAATTATGGTTGTTGTCAACACAACACTGTGGCGACATTATAACATACAAATATTGTGTGGGAAAGTTGTGAATAGTAGCCTATTTACTTGCCTATACAACCGCCTAACTGATGACGGGTAGATGTGTCCGGGGGGGCGTCGTTGGACAGGGCCACAGTGTCCCCCGACCCCCCCCTGTCTCAGCCTCCAGTATCTATGCTGCAACAGTCTATGTGCCGGGGGGCTAGGGTCAGTCTGTTATATCTAGTGTAATTCTCCTGTCTCATCTGGTGTCCTGTGTGAATTTTCCCTCTAAATCTCTCTCCCTCTCTCTCTCTCTCCCCCTCTCTCCCTCCTCTCCCGGTGGACCTGAGCCCTTAGGACCATGCCTCAGGACTACCTGTTCTGATGACACCTGGCTGTCCCCAGTCCACCTGGTCAGGCTGCTGCTCCAGTTTCAACTGTTCTGCCTGCGGCTATGGAACCCTGACCTGTTCACTGTACGTGCTACCTTGCCCCGTCCAGGTGTTTTTGACTATCTCTCTCCCTACCGCACCTGCTGCCTCTGACCAACTGACATTTAGGTACTGACCTGTTGCATCCTCAACAACCACTGTGATTATTATTTGACCCTGCTGGTCATCTATGAACATTTGAACATCTTGAAGAACAATCTGGCCTTAATGGCCATGTACTCTTATAATCTCCACCCGGCACAGCCAGAAGAGGACTGGCCACCCCTTAGAGCCTGGTTCCTCTCTAGGTTTCTTCCAAGGTTCCTGCCTTTTTAGGGAGTTTTTCCTAGCCACCATGCTTCTACATCTGCATTGCTTTTAGGCTGGGTTTCTGTATAACACTTTGTGACATCTGCTGATGTAAAAAGCGCTTTATAAATACATTTGACTGATTGATATGTCTGCAAACAGTCTAGCTCCTCTCTTACAAACCGATGGCCATGAACCAGTAGTTCCTCTCCAAAGGGGATTGCATTTAGCTGCACTAATGCACTTAACTGCCAGTTCCCTGTAGAAAACAAGTGTAAAGGCCGGAGGGGTGGTGAATAACAACAGGAAGTATTTTCACAGCTTGTAACAAAGTCAGTATAAGTATGAGCACAGTGGCCAACAAGGATAGGAACAAACAATTCTGTATTGATGACTGAATGTTTATTTTTTTTATTTTACCTTTATATTACTAGGCAAGTTGGTTAAGAACAAATTCTTGTTTTCAATGATGGGTTAACTGCCTGTTCAGGGGCAGAACGACAGATTTGTACCTTGTCAGCTCAGGGAATTGAACTTGCAACCTTTCGGTTACTAGTCCAACACTCTAACCACTAGGCTACCCTGCCGTGAAAGGAGTTGTAAATACTTCAAATGAGACCCAGTACTGTATGTGGTCACAGCCTGATCATGACAGAAGCCCAGCAGAGCAAAACATCTCATCGGAGTAAGTTTTGTATTGATGCACGCATAAGGACAGTGTCCGGCTTCGTTATTTTCCTCCTTGAAGACATGGGAAGATCCTCTTAATACGTGATTCATGCTCTTCAGCATTGACAGTGGGCAGTAGTGCATGGTGTAATCAATTCTGTGTTTATCCTGCATCCAGAACCCCTGAAGAGAAGATTGAGTAGAATATGTTATAACAGTTGTGTTGGCTGATGAATCAGCCTGTGAAACCAGCTTCTGGTATACAGCATAAAACTAAGCAGTGGAAAAACGTGGAACGTTTCCTTAAAAGCCAGAATGTTGAATAAAATGATATTTGAACATACCTTACTGGTTGTCTGTGTGGTTAGTCCTACAGTGGGTCGAATTTTGAAAAAAGGAAAGTATTAAATACCCAACTTTTTAGAATGCCGGTACTGCATTGACATTTCTATTACCTGCACATGCGCAAAACCATGTAAACACCTGCAACACGTCAGTAAGTATGCATGCATCAGCGTGCATGTCCTCCATCTTGTGAACATGTCTTAGGTCAGGAACAAACACGTCTTGATTGCGACAGACAGAGATCCGCAATTTGACGTCAGTTGAATAATACTTTAATGGGGATATTTTGTCTCAAATTTTGACCCACTGAAGGACCAACCCCACGGACAATTGGCAGAGTTAGTTCAAATATATATTTGTATTCAACGTTCGTGACAGACGAGACGTATACGTTTTTGTAAATGTGAGCGCCTATGCCGTGCTGTAGTGTTACAAACAGCCACCATCCAGACTTTGTCCATTCCAATTACGTCCATCAGGCGAGCCATCCAACTGGCAAACTGTGACAGCAGCGGAACGCAGTGCAGCACAGGGCTATTCATCATGCTCAGTGGCGCTGTCCGGGGCCACACTTAAGATTCACAGCATTTGCCGTGGAGGTATGACTTAGTACGTTAGCAGCGGCCTCGATTGAAATTCCAGTCTTGGTCCGAATATAGGGCGCATATATAACATCAAATCAGCCTGTATATTGTAGGCATATATAACATTAAACCAGCCTGTATATAGTAGGCATATATAACATTAAACCAGCCTGTATATGGTAGGCATATATAACAATTAATCAGCCTGTATATAGTAGACATACATAACATTAAACCAGCCTGTTTATAGTAGGCATATATAACATTAAACCAGCCTGTATATAGTAGGCATATATAACATTAGACCAGCCTGTATATAGTAGTAATATATAACATTAAACCAGCCTGTGTATATAGTAGATGTATATAACATTAGACCAGCCTGTATATAGTAGGCATATATAACATTAAACTGGCCTGTATATAGTAGGCATATATAGCATTAAACCATCCTGTGTATATAGTAGATGTATATAACATTAAACCAGCCTGTATATAGTAGGCATATATAACATTAAACCAGCCTGTATATAGTAGGCATATATAACATTAAACCAGCCTGTATATAGTAGGCATATATAACATTAAACCGGCCTTTATATAGTAGGCATATATAACATTAAACCAGCCTGTATATAGTAGGCATATATAACATTAAACCAGCCTGTATATAGAAGGCATATATAACATTAAACCGGACTGTATATAGTAGGCATATATAACGTCAAACCGGCATGTATATAGTAGACATATATAACATTAAACCAGCCTGTATATAGTAGGCATATATAACATTAGACCAGCCTGTATATAGTAGTAATATATAACATTAAACCAGCCTGTATATAGTAGGCATATATAACATTAAACCGGCCTGTATATAGTAGGCATATATAACGTCAAACCGGCATGTATATAGTAGACATAAATAACATTAAACCAGCCTGTATATAGTAGACATATATAACATTAAACCAGCCTGTATATAGTAGGCATATATAACATTAAACCGGCCTGTATATAGTAGGCATATATAACGTCAAACCAGCCTGTTATAGTAGACATATATAACATTAAACCAGCCTGTATATAGTAGACATATATAACATTAAACCAGCCTTTATATAGTAGGCATATATAACATTAAACTGGCCTGTATATAGTAGGCATATATAGCATTAAACCATCCTGTGTATATAGTAGATGTATATAACATTAGACCAGCCTGTATATAGTAGGCATATATAACATTAAACTGGCCTGTATATAGTAGGCATATATAGTATTAAACCATCCTGTGTATATAGTAGATGTATATAACATTAAACCAGCCTGTATATAGTAGGCATATATAACATTAAACCAGCCTGTATATAGTAGGCATATATAACATTAAACCAGCCAGTATATAGTAGACATATATAACATTAAACCAGCCTTTATATAGTAGGCATATATAACATTAAACCAGCCTGTATATAGTAGGCATATATAACATTAAACCAGCCTGTATATAGAAGGCATATATAACATTAAACCGGACTGTATATAGTAGGCATATATAACGTCAAACCGGCATGTATATAGTAGACATATATAACATTAAACCAGCCTGTATATAGTAGGCATATATAACGTCAAACCAGCCTGTTATAGTAGACATATATAACATTAAACCAGCCTGTATATAGTAGGCATATATAACGTCAAACCAGCCTGTTATAGTAGACATATATAACATTAAACTGCCTGTATATAGTAGGCATATATAACGTCAAACCAGCCTGTTATAGTAGACATATATAACATTAAACTGCCTGTATATAGTAGGCATATATAACGTCAAACCAGCCTGTTATAGTAGACATATATAACATTAAACTGCCTGTATATAGTAGGCATATATAACGTCAAACCAGCCTGTTATAGTAGACATATATAACATTAAACCGGCCTGTATATAGTAGGCATATATAACGTCAAACCAGCCTGTATATAGTAGGCATATATAACATTAAACTGGCCTGTATATAGTAGGCATATATAGCATTAAACCATCCTGTGTATATAGTAGATGTATATAACATTAAACCAGCCTGTATATAGTAGGCATATATAACATTAAACCAGCCTGTATATAGTAGGCATATATAACATTAAACCAGCCTGTATATAGTAGGCATATATAACATTAAACCGGCCTTTATATAGTAGGCATATATAACATTAAACCAGCCTGTATATAGTAGGCATATATAACATTAAACCAGCCTGTATATAGAAGGCATATATAACATTAAACCGGACTGTATATAGTAGGCATATATAACGTCAAACTGCATGTATATAGTAGACATATATAACATTAAACCAGCCTGTATATAGTAGGCATATATAACATTAGACCAGCCTGTATATAGTAGTAATATATAACATTAAACCAGCCTGTATATAGTAGGCATATATAACATTAAACCGGCCTGTATATAGTAGGCATATATAACGTCAAACCGGCATGTATATAGTAGACATAAATAACATTAAACCAGCCTGTATATAGTAGACATATATAACATTAAACCAGCCTGTATATAGTAGGCATATATAACATTAAACCGGCCTGTATATAGTAGGCATATATAACGTCAAACCAGCCTGTTATAGTAGACATATATAACATTAAACCAGCCTGTATATAGTAGACATATATAACATTAAACCAGCCTTTATATAGTAGGCATATATAACATTAAACTGGCCTGTATATAGTAGGCATATATAGCATTAAACCATCCTGTGTATATAGTAGATGTATATAACATTAGACCAGCCTGTATATAGTAGGCATATATAACATTAAACTGGCCTGTATATAGTAGGCATATATAGTATTAAACCATCCTGTGTATATAGTAGATGTATATAACATTAAACCAGCCTGTATATAGTAGGCATATATAACATTAAACCAGCCTGTATATAGTAGGCATATATAACATTAAACCAGCCAGTATATAGTAGACATATATAACATTAAACCAGCCTTTATATAGTAGGCATATATAACATTAAACCAGCCTGTATATAGTAGGCATATATAACATTAAACCAGCCTGTATATAGAAGGCATATATAACATTAAACCGGACTGTATATAGTAGGCATATATAACGTCAAACCGGCATGTATATAGTAGACATATATAACATTAAACCAGCCTGTATATAGTAGGCATATATAACGTCAAACCAGCCTGTTATAGTAGACATATATAACATTAAACCAGCCTGTATATAGTAGGCATATATAACGTCAAACCAGCCTGTTATAGTAGACATATATAACATTAAACCGGCCTGTATATAGTAGGCATATATAACGTCAAACCAGCCTGTTATAGTAGACATATATAACATTAAACCGGCCTGTATATAGTAGGCATATATAACGTCAAACCAGCCTGTTATAGTAGACATATATAACATTAAACCGGCCTGTATATAGTAGGCATATATAACGTCAAACCAGCCTGTTATAGTAGACATATATAACATTAAACCGCCTGTATATAGTAGGCATATATAACGTCAAACCAGCCTGTTATAGTAGACATATATAACATTAAACCGGCCTGTATATAGTAGGCATATATAACGTCAAACCAGCCTGTTATAGTAGACATATATAACATTAACCCGTTGAGTGAGAAAGAGGGAAGAGAGCGTGCAAGCTGAGCTGTATGTGACCCTGTCAGAACTGGATTTAAGGATGTGTGTGTATGGAGTGTGCTCATGAATGTGCATGAGGGCAAGGTGTGTTGTGTGTGGGTGTGTGTGTGTGACCATACAACGTGTGTGATATAAAGTGTGAAAGATAAATGTATAGTCTTTGTTAAATTATATTCAATTTTTTTATTTCCTTATTTGCTCTTCATGGATCTAACAGAAGATTACCTGCGTTTTTGCATATGTGGGCAAAGACAATCACTTTGAAGCACAAGAGTGTCTAGGCATAATGATATGCTTATCATGGGGTAACAGAGATGATGAGCTTGGTGGTGGCTAGATGAAAACGGACTCCCTGAAAATGCCTTTTTTTTCCTGGAAATTGTTGAGTAAGCAATTTAATTAATTCTGGCCAATGCCATCTTGAGGCTCATTCATACAGATGTCTGTCACAATGATCTAGGTGAGCGAGGAAGGCATCAGAATAGGATTTTAGGGAGAAAAATCTAGACGCCAAGACTTGATTAGAATTATTCAAATATTTACAGAATTGACAATGATACCCAGATGAATGAGGACACAAACTATCTGCATTGTTTATTGCAAGTCCAAGGATGTTAAAGTGCAATAAGTCCAATGATGTTTATCTTAATAAGTCCAATGACGATCACTCCCATCCAAAGGAAGTACAGTATAATGATCTACAAACTCTACATACATTAACATTTCATACAATTATTAGGATCCATGGCCCCTGACTTTTCTTTGTAACTGTTTGTTGGTTGGGACTTGAATTTTTTTCACAGTTTTCACTGTGAATTCCACCTGTTCCCCTCAGATCTACCACTAGATGGCACTAAAGCATTTCTAGTTTTCTGCTTTACCCCTCAGCACTTTGATGGAGCATATCATTTTTCTCCAGCACTGAGATGTTGCAATCATCAAAGCCCAGTTGTTGAATCCAATCCACACTGCCATGACTCGTCAGTGATAATGTCTCTCTCATAGTTATGCGTGTCAGTCCCATGATGATGATGTCACTTACGTAACATCCTAAATGTAATGTAAAACAGATTTCAGATTTCATAACCTCCTACAATGTGCTAATATTAGGAACAATAAAACCCTGAAAAGAAATTCAAATCTCACATAATGAACCTGTGCATATTGCCATGATATTTTAATATGGACGTTATTATATGAGTTGTGTGACTGAAATACAGTATCAGTATTCAATCAGTATTCATTGAAGCAAACATTCATACCCGAGGATTGACTTTGTCTCGGTGAGGTCTGATATGATAAGTTATTTATGCCTTTACGAAGTAAAAAATGATGTCCGAGTGCAGTATAATTACAGTATGCAGCAAATACTTTGTCCAAAATAACCGTTTTTTTTAATGCAGTAATTTTGCAATGTTAGAGTGCAGTATAACTGCAGTTCGACTGCAGTACATTGCAGTTATTCTGCAATTACTGGGTCCAAAATACCACAGTCAACTACAGTTACTGGACTTTTAATGCAGTCTTAAAACGTCAGTCTTTTTTTGTAAGGGTGAGTAAATGATTATGTAATGCCTCAATTGATTCTGAACTAGTATGAGAAAATAAAGTAAACAAGGTGGTCATTTCATCATGATTCATAGCTACCTCGCTAGAGCGCCTGAATGGAATGTTTTCCTTTTGAAGCGCTAAATCAATAACTAATTTGCACTCCTGATTAATTGTACTAATTTGCCAACGTCATTAAGCATATATGTGCTCCAACAAAATAATTTAATCACTTAAAAAAAAAAATCTGAACCAACAAGCCAGATAATTTTTTCAGCCCAACAATCAAACTTTTTTGTTTAAAAGTATGAGGTTGTACAGAACTGTCATGGTTTGTTATTGAGTGTTATACAACCATTGCATATTTGACCACATGGCAGTTGAGACCTGTCAGTTCTATTGGTAGTATCTGAGCAACAAGCAGGTGTTTTTAATTGTTGTTGTTGATATTTCACAGATCTTCATACCATAATTCAACCATTGGTTAACAAACATAGAAATCAATACTTTTGTGGAATCAGGTGCATGGGCAGATTACTTCCTTGCCTGTGGAGCACACACAGACACACACACACACACACACGTACTTGCTGCAGGTTTTCCGTTATTGAGCTGATGGATATAGAAAGGAACTTCTGCCAGGACTAACGTAAGAAAGAAAGGCAACATAGCATACCTGAAGTATGATCAGCTGGTCATTCACCCCCCTCTCGTAGGCCTATGGCAAGTGGCTCCGCTATAGTCAACTGATTTGACTCACACTCACACACACACAAATTGACTTTGTTCATGTGTTTCACCTAACCTCATGACCAAAAACACACATTGCTCTAAATGCCATAACCCTCTGAAGTCTTCCGTGGTGTTATGTGGACTGTGTCAACGTGCATTCCATAGGAAGTCCACCCCTATTGATAAAACTAACACAACTGTATGGTTGTATTGGACATGTGAGGCATGCACTTCTATGTTTCCGTTACACTCTCTGGTTGATTCCGACTGTGCATCTCTCTTAGTTGGGCAGTATATCAACCCTGAAAACATGGTCTTTAACCCATTTATATATTAATGAAGCGAACAATAAATAAAATGATTGTGTTTATCCAGATTCAAATTTCCTGAATTTTACCAGAAATAAGTCTATGACTTGTGATTACTATAAACTTAAGCAATGTAACAACCTGTATAGCAGTTGATCTAATACCAAGACAATCTTATTTACTACCTTCCATTTGAACGTTTAGTCTTCCTAAAAATCTTGACCACCTTGTTCATTATCTGTCTTCTTTCAGTCATGAACTTTCCGTTGTCACACTCTGATCTGTTTCACCTGTCTTTGTGCTTGTCTCCAACCCCCTCCAAGTGTCGCCCATCTTCCCCATCATCCCCTGTGTATTTATACCTGTGTTCTGTTTGTCTGTTGCCAGTTTGTTTGTTCGTGAAACCTACCAGCGTTTTGTTCCCCTGCTCTTGCCTGTTTCTCGTTCCTGTTTTCTATTCCTTCCCGATTTTAACCGTTCTGCCTGCCCTGACCCTGAGTCTGCCTGTCGTTTTTGTACCTTACCCCACCTCTCTGGATTATTGACCCCTGCCTGCCCTGACCCTGAGACTGCCTGCCGTTCTGGACCCTTTGCACCCTCTCTGGATTATTGATCCCTGCCTGCCTTTGACCTGTCGTTTGCCTGCCCCTGTTTTAGAAATTAACTTTTGATTCTTCGACACTGTCTGCATCTGGGTCATACCTGAAACATGATAGTTGTTGACCGTTCAGAAACATAGTTGACTGAAGAAACAACCATGCTTCATGACATGTCTCCTTATAACGCTGTTCAGCACTGTAGAACATCAAGAGTGGGAGAAGTGTCCATTTTTGTTCAGAAACGTTTTCAGTTCTTTGCAAGCGAGGACCTTGCTTACATCTGATAACATTGATGTTGAATCTCTTTTCATTGAAATTCCCTCCTGTTCATTGTTTGGTGGTAAAAAAGTGATAATTGGATGCCTGACATTGGTAGTTTCATTGATATCCTTGCATCAACCTTACATTTGATGAATAGTGAAGATAAAATGTGTTTTCTATTGGGTGATTACAACATAAACTTATTTAAAAGTGAGAACCACTCACTGATCTGTCTTTGAATACTTTATACTCCAGCTATCTGTATCCCCTAATCAAAAAAACTCATAAGAGTGACCAGTTCATCTGCCACCCTTATTGATATTATTTGTGGCTAATACAGGCATACTTTATACTGACATTTCTGACCACTTTCCAATTTTCCACTTCTTTTGGCAGCTGGAAATTAAAAGTAATTGTGAGCGCTTTAAGATGTTGATTGATGATATTTCATGGGGAAATGTTTATAATCAGGCTTGCCAGACTTTTATCACATCTTTGAATTGTTTCCCCTTAGTTATGCCACTTAAGAGAGCAGCAGAAGGGTTCTGGAAACCTTGGTTTACAATCAGTCTAAAAAAATCCTGTTAAAAATGTTTTGGGGTATAAAAGGTTTCCGACAAATCCTTCTCCCATCAATTCTGAAAAATACTAAAAGTATAAGAACAAATTTAGTCACCTACTTCGGATATCCCCAAAAATATATTTGACTAACAAATGCCAAGAACCATTAAATAATATAAAGTCAACTTGGATAATCATCAATCAACTGTTGAGTAAGAAAAGGGCATCTACAACAATCCCATCTCAATAACTCAATAATCTCTCAGAATGATCTTCTTGACCCTAACCAGTCAGGCTTCAAGACGGGTCACTCAACCGAGACTGCTCTTCTCTGTGTCACGGAGGCCCTACGCACTGCCAAAGCTGACTCTCCTCTGTTCTCATCCTCCTAGACACCGTGAACCATCAGATCCTCCTCTCCACCCTCTCAGGGCTGGGCATCTCAGGCTATGCACACTCTTGGATTGCATCCTACCTGCAGGCCGCTCCTACCAGGTGACGTGGAGAGGATCTGTGTCGGCACCACGTACTCTCACTACTGGTGTCCCCCAGGGCTCGGTTCTAGGCCCTCTCCTCTTCTCTCTATACACCAAGTCACTAGGCTCCGTCATATCCTCACATGGTCTCTCCTATCATTGCACATGGTCTCTCCTATCTTTGTTATTCCTAATCTATATCAATGACCTTGCTGCTGTGTCTTCTACCGTACTTCCCATTCTCTTTGCTGATGATACCAATTTGATTTGATCACACTAATTTAGATTCACTAATTAATGAAGCATACTCAGGCATGGCCTAATTTTCTGAATGGTTCCAGATAAACAAATGATCTTTAAATGTAAAAAAATCTAACTTTATTGTATTCGCTAGTAAGAATAAGAAATATTGTGTAAAAAAGAGCCATAATCTCAGTTGATGGGAATGAAATAGAACAAGTCACATCCACTAGAGTTATATTTGATGAAAAGTTATCCTGGAAAGATCATACAGTATTCAAATTCTCTCCAGCAAAGTGATTAAATCTGTTGGTATCATCAGAAAGATTAATGGTTTGGTTCATCAGGCTTGCTTCCTAACTCTATACTATAGCTTAATTAACCCATATCTAATTTACTGTAATATTGTCTGGGCCAGTAGATATGCCTCCTACCTACACAAATTACTCATCATATGAAATAAATGTACGACAATTATGCATTTTCATCTACAATTACTCATACCTCCCAGACAGTTTACCTAAACCCTTCAATGGATTCTTACAGGTTAATTCTGAAATGCACTGCGATAACCTTCACCCTCCCCACTGCCGCACCTCACATAGTCAATTCTCTATCAGATACAGAGGTACCATACTTTGGAATTCTTATCTTCACATTGCCAAAACATCATCATCCCTCAATAACTCTAAGCAAAGACTGAGGGTCAGCCTGATGAACCAAACTCCTCAGTAATGTTCTCCATATAGCCTAACTCTCACACACTCTTGTGCTTCCAACCACACCTGCACACCGTTTTTTGTTTTGTTTTGTTTTTATCTGTATTGTTGTCTATCACTTATTTTCTTTGGTGCAAATAAATAAAAATTGAATATTTTTTGTAATTAAATGTAATGTCAGTTTACACAAGGGTCCTTTACAGCAGGTATTCCCAAACTTGGGTATGCGTACCCCCAGGGATACACACTATGCCGTTGGGGGTACACCAAATATATATATATTTTTTCACATTTTTAAACAGTATATTTATATTTTCCAACGTGGCTATACATTTGGGTGAGTTTTTTTTCTCACCTGAGTAGCCTCGTTTCACTGCCAAAAATAAAATTCAACCATCTAGTGTTCAGCGAAATAACAACACAATGTCAAATACAGGTAGCCTAGTCACATAATTAACATCCAATCACATTAACCATTACTCTCTCGCGGTAAACCTTCGCTCTTGCACAGACATTAAGAAATGAAACATGACAATTTGAAAAATAAGCCACAGGAGTTTTTTGAGCGAGAATAAAGATGACTTTCGAGTAGAAAGACATGTATAAAAGCAACAGATACCATTAATAAGAAAGGGCTAGAAGCGTCTTATATGGTGAGCTACCGAGTGGCTAGGACTGGCAAACCCCATACTATTGTGGAGGACTTAATTCTTCCTGCTGCCACAGACATGGCTGGGACAATGCTGGGGGAAAAGGCCAATAAAATAAAAATAAATAAAAATGTCAAATGTGATATAGCGAAGCACCTGAGTGATCTGGGTGCACAATTATGTAGGTACTTTCCCGACGACACAAACAATTGGATTCGTTATCCCTTTTATGCCCTGCCTCCAGTCCACTTACCGATATCTGAACAAGAGAGCCTCATCGAAATTTAATTTAATCAGAAGCCACTGCCAGATTTCTAGATAGGGCTGCGCTCAGAGTTTCTTGCCTTGGTAAATCACGCAGTTAAGACACTGATGCCCTTTGCAATCACGCACCTATGTGAGAGTGGATTCTCGGCCCTCATTAGCATGAAAACTAAATACAGGCACAGACCGTGTGTGGAAAATTATTTAAGATTGAGACTCTCTCCAATTCAACCCAACATTGCAGAGTTATGTGCATCCTTTCAAGCACACCCTTCTCATTAACCTGTGGTGAGTTATTCAATTTTTTTTTATGAACAAATAAGGTTTTATATGTAAGATGGCTAAATAAACAGCAAAATGATTGATTATTATAAATGTTTGTGCCCTGGTCCTATAAGAGCTCTTTGTCACTTCCCACGAGCCGGGTTGTGACAAAAACACACTCATTCTTATGTTTAATAAATGTATCGTATAGTGTGTGTGTGTGGCAGGCTTACAATGATGGTAAAAAAAGCAACATTTGAGAGTGCGCTGACCCTGGTGCCAGAGGGGGTACGCAGCTGGAGGTTGAATGTTTGAAGGGGTACAGGACTATAAAAAGTTTGGAAACCACTGCTCTACAGCAGCGGTCCAAACACGGCTACTTCCTAACATATACCACCTGCTGTACCTCTACCTTGCCATGTCTCTCTGGAGACCTCACTAACCATTTTGCTCACCTATCTAGTTCTATCAGATCAATGACAATCGAGATCCTATTACATCATTAGAGGGGCTATGTCATAAACCCTCAAAATTACAGAATGGGAAACAAAATGGCAGCCATCTTGGCCAGGGAGAAATCCAAAACCAGTCTAATTAGAATGCATGGCAGTAGAGGCATAGGTCAAGTTTCAAGTTGTTTCAAGTTTCATGTGCACAAGTACAGTGAAATGCCTTTCTTGCAAGCTCCAAACCCAACAGTCCAGTAATCAATATCAACATAGTACTAAAAATAACATAAGGTAGAACAAAAACACACAATAAATAAAAATAAGAAATAAGATGAACATGAGAAAGTAAGAAGTTATATACAGGGTCAGTTCCAATAGCATATTTACAATGTGCAGGGATACTGGAGTGATAGAGGTAGATAAACTACATGACCAAAAGTATGTGGACACCTGCTCATCGAACATTTCATTCCAAAATCATGGGCATTAATATGGAGTTGGTCCCCCCTTTGCTGCTATAACAGCCTCCACTCTTCTGGGAAAGCATTTGACTAGATGTTGTAACATTACTGCGAGGACTTGCTTCTATTCAGCCACAAGAGCATTAGTGAGGTCGGGCACTGATGTTGGGCGATTAGGTCTCGCTCACAGTTGGCTTTCCAATTCATCCCAAAGGTGTTCGATGGGCTTGAGGTCAAGGCTCTGTGCTGAACAGTCAAGTTCTTCCACACTGATCTCGACAAATCATTGTCATGCTCAAACAGTAAAGGGCCTTCCCCTAACTGTTTCCACAAAGTTGGAAGCACAGAATCATCTAGAATATAATTGTATGCTATTGCGTTAAGATTTCCCTTCATTGGACCTAATTGGCCAAGCCTGAACCATGAAAACAGCCCTAGACCATTATTCCGCCTCCACCAAACTTTACACCACTCCAGCCGAAGCTTGGCATAGCGTATGGTGATCTTAGGCTTGTGTGCGGCTGCTCGGCCATGGAAACCCATTTCATGACGCTCCAGACGAACAGTTCTTGTGCTGATGTTGCTTCAGAGGCATTTAGGAACTCAGTAGTGAGAGTTTCAACCGAGGACAGATTATACTCGCTACGCGCTTCAGCACTCGGCGGTCATGTTCTGTTAAAAATGGCTTAAAGGACAACAAAGTCAAGGTATAGGAGTGGCCATCACAAAGCCCTGACCTCAATCCTATAGAACATTTGTGGGCAGAACTGAAAAAGCGTGTGCAAGCAAGGAGGCCTACAAACCTGACTCAGTTACACAAGCTCTGTCAGGAGGAGTGAGCCAAAGTTCACCCAACTTATTGTGGGAAGCTTGTGGAAGGCTACCCGAAACGTTTGACCCAAGTTAAACAATTTAAAGGCAATGCTACCAAATACTAATTGAGCGTATGTAAACTTCTGACCCACTGGGCATGTGATGAAAGAAATAAAAGCTGAAATAAATAATTCTCTCTACTATTATTCTGACATTTCACATTCTTAAAATAAAGTGGTGATCCTAACTGACCTAAGACAGGGAATTTTTACTAGGATTAAATGTCAGGAATTGTGAAAAACTGAGTTTAAATATATTTGGCTAAGGTGTATGTAAACTTCCGACTTCAACTGTATAGTGTATGTATAGGGCTTTATGTATAAGCATCAGCATGTATGATAAACAGAATAGCAGCAGCGTAAATGATGATTGTATGTGAGTGTGTGTGCGTGTGTAGAGTCTGTGTAAATGTGTGTGCATATGATGTGTGTGTTGGAGAGTCAGTGTGCATGAGGTGTCCTGTGAGTGTACGTAGAAAAATGTATATATAAGGATCAACTCAGATAGTCCGTGTAGCCATTATGCTAGCTATTTAGCAGTCTTATGGCTTGGGGATAGAAGTTGTTCAGGAACCTGTTGGTGTCAGACTTGATGCACCGGTACTGCTTGCCATTTGGAAGCAGAGAGAATAGTCTATGGCTTGGGTGGCTGGAGTCTTTAATGATTTTAATTTTACACTGCCTGATATGGAGGTCCTGGATGGACAAACTTGGAGGGGATAATGGTGTTGAACACTGAGCTGTAGTCAATGAACAGCATTCTCACATAGGAATTCCTATAGGGCAGTGTGGAGTGCAATTGAGATTGCGTTGTCTATGGATTTGTTGGGGAAGTATGCAAATTGAGGTGGGTCTATGGTGTCTGGGATGATGGAGTTGATGTCAAGCCATAACCAGCCTTTCAAATCACTTCATGATTACAGATGTGAGTGCTACAGGGCTTTAGTCATTGTGGCATAAAGCCTTAGTGTTTTTAGGAACAGGAATTATGGTAGTCATTTTAAAACACATGGGGATTACAGACTGGGACAAGGAGAGGTCGAGAATTACTGCGATAATGCCTGCCAGTTGATCTACGTATGCTCTGAGAAAGCCCCCCCCTGAATACCGTCCGGCCCCGTGACTTTGCGAGTGTTGACCTGATTAAAGACCTTACTCACGTCGGCCTTGGATAGCAAGATCAGTCCTCTGGATCGCATTTCCTGATGCATTTCTTGCTTTTACTTATACAGGAAAATAAAAGTAAGGTATGTGATATATCAGAAATTGTGTACAGGAAGTATAGTCAACCAAAAGTATTGTCATGTAATTATAAATACAGCGTATACAGGTTTTATAACCATTGTCTGTATAAATAGCCTCTAAGATGTATGTAAACAGACCATAAATGTCTGATTTAATTTTCTTGGAAAGCTATGAGTGCTATTATATGATACAATATCAGTACTTGTTGCATTTACAACTTGTCATTTTTGGACGTTCACAGTGGTGCCATAACTTGCGGCGGCAAGCAGAACAGAGGACTTACAAGCAAACAAATCTAATTTGTACTTAAGTGATAACTTTAAGGATTGCCACAACAAGGATTGCCACACTACCTTAGATCATTGACAAATTGTAGATTACTGTGTGAGTGATCGCGACATAGCTAAGAGAGTTTGTATTCCATCAACCAGAAAAATACATTCAGACATATCTTATCTGTTTTGCATATAAATGCTTGTAGTTCGCCAAACAATTTTGATAACCTTATCTTTGGATTATCTAACATCAATTACAGTTGTTCTATTCTTGGAGCTACATATAGACATGGTTGAATAAAGATAATGTAGAGCTTTACCATATTGAAAACTATAATAATGTCTACAGGTGTAGAGAAGGCCGAACCGGTTCAGTAGTCTCTTTGTATATTAATGAGGACATAGAATACTCTCAAAGAAATTATATTGAATATATTTTTTTGCTGTCTGGAGAATCTGTTTGTGGAAACCAGTGATAACACAATCATTGGGTGTATTTACAAACCTCCTAACTATAACAGAAAATAATTCAACCTCAGCTTGGCAGACACCCATGCTATAGTAACCAGGGAGGGAAAGAACTGTTATATTATGAGAGACTTCAATATTAGAATCATAAACTCTGCCAATCATCTTACTACAGTATTTTTTGGATACCATGTATTCACATTTTTAAACCAACTACAATTACAGACAACTCAGCAACCTTGATTGATAATATATTTACAATTTATATTTGCATATTTACAAATATTTTTGATAAGGAATTATTTTCTGGTATCCTTTACGTGGACATTTTTGATCATCTTCTCTTATTCCTAATGTCATCGACGTCAGTGAGGAGACAGGTTAATGGCGTCAATCAAAAAAAGTTATAGGATAATCAACCAGCCTACAATCAATCATGTTAAGAGTCTAATACAGCAAGTTTCTTGGAATTAGACTTTAGAGGCTGATAATCCTCAGCATGCCTATACCCAGTTTTTTTTTTTATGAAATATCCAGATCTTACAATCTTGCTTTCCCTGAAAGAAAAATGACTTATGTACAACCTTAAATAAGAAAACCCTGGCTGACCAATACTATTACTAAATCCCTTTTTTAAAAGAACAAGTTATTATTTCAAACTATATTCCATACAACCATGTGAGATTCAAAACATATACTAGAAACAACTCTAAACTAAATTATTAAAACAACCAAAAAAGTGTACTATTACAGTGAATTTTCAAAGCATAAGAACAATATGAGAGCACTCTGGGGCACTATTAATAGAATCTTCAGTAAAAGAATGGAATCCAAATCCTGTCACGATGGTTTTCAAACATGGACCAAGGCGCAACATGGTTGGAGTTCCACATATTTATTTCCAAGTCAAACTTCAAAATGTACAAACAAGAATAAACGATCGTAAGACTACATGTAGCGCACAGGCACTCACAACACATTCAGTAACCCACAAAAACAGGTGGGGAAAAAACGAACTAAATAGGATTCCCAATTAGAGGCAATGACTACCAGCTGCCTCTAATTAGAAACCAACTCAAAACTAACATAGAACAAACAACCCCCCTGGTCACGTCCTGACCAAAACACCATAGATAAGCCAGAGGGCTATCTATGGCCAGGACGTTACAGTAGTCTGGTGCAAGCGCAGGTCTGGTGCAAGGAACCGACACAGGCCCCACCGGAATGATGACTCGCACCTCAGGGCGCGTGCGGGGAGCTGGCACTGGACGTACCGGGTTGGGGAGGCGCACTGGAGGTCTGGCACGTGGAACCGGCGTAGGTCTCCCCAGGATGGTCTCACGCACCTCTGGGCGAGTGCGGGGAGCTGGTACTGGACGTACTGGGCTGGGGAGGCGCACTGGACGCCAGGTACGTAGAGCCGGCGTAGGTCTCACCGGACTGGTCTCACGCACCTTAGGTTGAGTGCAGGGAGCTGGCCCTGGACATACCGGGCTGGGAAGGCGCACTGGCATCCTGGTGCGTGGAGCCGGCACCATGTGCCCCCCCCAAAAAAAATCCTGGGACTGCTGTGGCCGCGAACCCCTCAGGAACTCTCGCCAAGGCAGGGTCTCCAAACCCCCCTTTATCTCCTCCTGGCCACGCTGCTTGGTCCTGGTGTGGTGGGTTATTCTGTCACGATCGTTCTCAAAGGCGCAACGTGGTTGGAGTTCCACATATTTATTTCCATGAAACTCACAAAATAAACAAACAAAGATCTGCCAAATGGTGTAGCACATAGGCACTAACTACAAAACACATTCAATAACCCACAAAAACAGGAGGGGGAAAAAAACTAACTAAATAGGATTCCCAATTGGAGTCAACGACTCTAATCTGCCTCTAACTTGGAACCAACTCAAAACCAACATAGAAAACACAACATAGAACAAACAACCCCCCTGGTCACGTCCTGACCAAAACACCATAGATAAGCCAGAGGGCTATCTATGGCCAGGACGTGACAAATCCCTCCCCAATTAAATCCTAGTCGATGGATCACATACTTCTGATCCAACAAAAGTAGTGCACAAATGTAATCCGTTTTTCAGAGATATTGGGTCTACTTTAGCAGACAAAATTCCTGTGGCTGATGAAAGTCCACTCCAATTTATGAATCTGTCCTAATCTAGCAAGTTTTAATGTACCCCTGTGTCCTGTAATGAGGTGACATCTTATTATCTCTGAAAAACACTGCCTCTGGTCACAACAGACTAGATGCTAAGCTGGCTAAAGAAGTGGTTGATTTCATTATCACACCTCTCCCACATTTTCAATCTATTTTCTAAGGGCAGTGTGCCCTATGAACTGAAAATGGCCAAAATTGGCCAATTCATAAAGCTGATGATCCAGCAAACTTTAAAAATGACAGACCAATTTCAAATATAATATAATCATAAAAGCTCATTCACAAAATACACCCTGAAATAAGTATGTCATTAATTTGGAAGGGAAACATTGCTTAGTTCATTATCAACAATAATTAATATGTTTGTCAGTTTTATGTACAATTGATTAACACTTCGTGATGATCCTTTCTCAAAAAATGTAGAGAAGCTTGCGTATAACAGATTAATCCGTTAAATCTGTTAAACATCAGTATGGCTTCAGAAAATATCACTCTACCTACATGGCTGTTACTTACTTAATTGTTGAAATACACAAGGCAAATAAATGATCACTAATGTCATACATTAGATATTTTTGGGGATCTCTCGAAAGCATTTGATACTGTTGATCATAACATCTTATTGCAAAAACGTTAAACACTGGGCATGACTAAATAATCTCTGTTTGGTTATCCAGCTTTCCCCCCCTCTGGAGATTAAGTGTGGTGTGCCGCAGAGATACATTCTTTGACCACTATTATTTCTGATTTATATAAATGATTTGCCCATGTGCTCTCCCAGTATTTGTTATTTGCTGATGAAACAAATGTTCTTTACTCTCACAAGGATTGAAATGACCTTATTAGTGGTTTAAAATGAACAAATTGTCACTGAATACAAAACAAATATATATTATTTGGTCCAAAGAAAATAAAATACAATACAAATTATATAGGGATCCATATTGATAATATACCTGTTGATCATGCTGGCACAACCTGCTTTCTTGATGTTCTGATTGATGTTTAATTGTCATGGAAACCACACATAAAGACAATAACCACAAAGATCGCCAAAAATACGGGGATACTTGGCAAAATTAGATCTCCTAAACAGAAGCACTGCTCTCAGTCTCTATTACACAATGATATTCCCATTCATCAGTTACTGTAACTGTAACGCCCAGGCCTGAGATGACAGGCTGGAGCGTGTTGGTTTCATTTTGGTGTAGGGTTTGTATGTTCTAGGGTGTCTATTTCTATGTCCAGAGTGCGCGTCCCGAGCCCAGTTCGGCCTGTTCCCACTCCATGCACCAGAGTTCCAGTGAGCATCACGAGTCCAGTACGACCAGTTCCTGCTCCACGCACCAGAGTTCCAGTGAGCATCACGAGTCCAGTACGACCAGTTCCTGCTCCACGCACCAGAGTTCCGGTGAGCATCACGAGTCCAGTACGACCAGTTCCTGCTCCACGCACCAGAGTTCCAGTGAGCATCACGAGTCCGGTACGGCCAGTTCCTGCTCCCCGCACCAAAGTTCCAGTGAGCATCACGAGTCCAGTACGACCAGTTCCTGCTCCACGCACCAGAGTTCCTGTGAGCATCACGAGTCCGCTACGGCCAGTTCCTGCTCCCCGCACCAGAGTTCCAGTGAGCATCACGAGTCCAGTACGACCAGTTCCTGCTCCACGCACCAGAGTTCCTGTGAGCATCACGAGTCCGGTACGGCCAGTTCCTGCTCCCCGCACCAGAGTTCCAGTGAGCATCACGAGTCCAGTACGGCCAGTTCCTGCTCCACGCACCAGAGTTCCAGTGAGCATCACGAGTCCAGTACGACCAGTTCCTGCTCCACGCACCAGAGTTCCAGTGAGCATCACGAGTCCAGTACTGCCAGTTCCTGCTCCACGCACCAGAGTTAGAGACCATTCAGCACCACTTTTCTCCTGAATATTTATCAATTTGTTTACGGAACTTTAAATCACTTATTACCCTCTTTCTTCAAAAACTATTTTACAGCCACATATGAATTCTATAACTACTCAACAAGAAACAGACAACAGCTACATCACCCATGTTCAAGAACAACTAGTTCTCAATTCTGAATGACCTATAGAGGCTCTATCTGTAACTCATTCCCGCCTGATTTTGCCAAGCTATCACTGTCATTGTTTTAAAAAGAATTTAAGACGCACCTACTCTTCATATTTTCAAGCATGTTATGGGTATGCTTGTCATTGGCAAGGACTTAGGTAGTTATTTTTGTTGTTGATCAAAATAAACAGAATAGAGCTAAGCACAGGCAACCTGGTTCAGTCTGCTTTCCAACAGACACTTGGAGACAAATTCAGGTTTCAGCAGGATAATAACCTAAAACACAAGGCCAAATATACACTGGAGTTGCTTACTAAGACGACATTGAATGTTCCTGAGTGGCCTAGTTACAGTTAGGACTTAAATCAGCTTGAAAACCTATGGCAGACTTGAAAATGGCTGTCTAGCAATGATCAACAACCAACTTGAAGATAAAAGAATAATGGGCAAATATTGCACAATCCAGTTGTGATTGACATTTCAGGCCTTTTCACCCAGCCTGCTTCACTAAAAGGGCATTACCATCATTTTCACAATTTCAGTATTATTCCAACCTCATAGTGTGGAAATATATATAAAACACACAAAGTTCACATGTTTGACTGCATTGGGCCTTTAACCCAACTTAAATTGTGTGAGTATGATGTAATGCATGTGATAGCATGCAATGACTAATGTATTGTCATCGGATAAACATATTCTTAGCATTAAAGTGTATTTATTTTATATTTTTTCCACATACCTCTCCACCCCACTGCCATAAGAAATGGGCATTACACTAAAAGGTAAAATGACTAATTATAAACTGGGTGGTTCGAGCCTTGAATGCTGATTGGTTGACAGCCGTGGTATCATACCGTATACCACGGGTATGACACAACATTTCTTTTTACTGCTATAATTACTTTGGTATCCAGTTTATATTAGCAATAAGGCACCTCTGGGGTTTGTGATATATGGCCAATATACCATGGCTAAGGGCTGTATCCAGGCACTCCGCATTGTGTTGTGTGTAAGAACAGCCCTTAGCCGTGGTATATTGGCCATATACCACACCCCCTCGTGCCGTGTTGCTTAAATAACCCTTCAGATATAAGAAACAATAGGTGTATTCATCAAGTATCAGACAAGATAGAAGACCACTCATTCATTTCATTTTCATTTTCATTTATTTAGCAGGGCTGGTCCACTCAGTAACATTCGCCATTGTTTTCCAGGGAGTCTTGGGTTCCATAGAATCATTGAAAACATATACAGCATACATATTGGTATACTATGTACACTGCTCTTTTGAAGGCAGACATGCTAGCTAGCTGTCGTGTGGATAAGTTCAGCTTGTTCCAGAGCAATGGTCCAAAGAACTTAGACCTGTCTTATTGCACTGATGCAGGGTGAGAAGCTGTAGCTGGTTTAGACCTGTCTTATTGCACTGATGCAGGGTGGGAAGCTGTAGCTGGTTTAGACCTGTCTTATTGCACTGATGCAGGGTGAGAAGCTGTAGCTGGTTTAGACCTGTCTTATTGCACTGATGCAGGGTGGGAAGCTGTAGCTGGTTTAAACCTGTCTTATTGCACTGATGCAGGGTGAGAAGCTGTAGCTGGTTTAGACCTGTCTTATTGCACTGATGCAGGGTGAGAAAGTGTAGCTGGTTTAAATCTGTCTTATTGCATTGATGCACGGTGGGAAGCTGTAGCTGGTTAAGACCTGTCTTACTGCAGTGATGCAGGGTGAGAAGCTGTAGTTGGTTAAGACCTGTCTTACTGCAGTGATGCAGGGTGGGAAGCTGTAGTTGGTTAAGACCTGTCTTATTGCACTGATGCACGGTGGGAAGCCACACTGTGGCACAGTAATCCAGGTGAGTTGTTTTCATGGTGTGGTAAATTGTCAGGACGATGTCCTTGGAGACGAAGTCCTTGCCCTTTTTAGAGTGCCAAGCCCAGACAGTAGTGTCCCTGTAACCAGGCTGGCGTGTTCAATTGATGAGTCATCACTCTGAAAGGGCAAAGATTTTTAAGTCTAGCTCTAACTTTCAAATATGCCTCTCTTACTGAGACTCTCCCAGTTTCTGACCCTGTGATGTTAATAGACTTTACCCACTGTGTCTGCAGATTAGCGAGAATGAAATTTGATACGGTCATTATAAAAAATAAATGAGTTAAAAAAACAGACAGCCTGCCCTTAATTGTGTCTCACACCAGCGCCCGGTCATCTGAGGAGGTGTGGAGTGGAGGACTTTTAAGTGTCAAGGATCTGCAATTATAAATCATAAAAGTGCCTGAGACTCGACCTACATAGGAAGAAACGTATATTCTGGTTGATAGGTCCCCTCTCTCCACATCCCAGGTCCTGTTCTCTCCGCTATTGGGGGCGCCCCATATGAAGCTGTGGCCATTTTTAGCCTTAGTAATAATCTGTTGCCCCTTGGAATAGGAGAGGGAGTAAGACCGATATAAGGCCTCGTTGGTCCAGGACTGTGGGAGAGAGGACTTTCTGATAACGTAATAAATGTAATGTGTCACACAAAAGCGCTTTGATAGATGTCATTCTTGGGGGAAACGGATAACAGGAGAACCTTCTCTCGCTTCAGAAGTGTAACTTTTTAGAAACGTATTACACAATGTGCTCAGGAATTAGAAATGTAATGTGTCTTAATGTGTTCAAGGTTGGTGAGTTTCTGGATATACTCGCAGTAGCAAAGTCAATGTACTTTGCAGAGTCTGCCAATGACATAACCACGCTTTTTCAGGGTGTGAATGACGGCACTGTATTTTTTTAAGCTGAAACCAAGAGAAAGAAAAAGAGATGCTTTGGCTGAGGGGAATATTCTGGAATCTCTTCAAACATGACCGTCTATCATTCAGTATTAAGAAGGAAAAAGTCCAACTTACCAGCCTGTCACATTCACTGGAACGCATCGCTCTGATAGGCTGCGACTCCATCAAAGAGAGAAGTCAGAGGCGACTGGGAATGCCATTGAAGGCAACACATCCACATGGATAGAAGGGGGAATCAGGGTTAGAGTAGAGTAGTGCCCCATGAGAGAGCTCAGAAGCCAGTCATATGGCCACAGAGTGTAACACCTCTAGGCAGCTGTGTCTATACATTGACAGAAGGCAGAAGGTAGCCCTTTCCTGCAGTCAAATGACCAAATCGCCCTGTAAATCTAGTGTTTCTAAGTCAAACGGTTTTGTTATATTTCAGTCTTCTGGGATCTACAGTACCAGTCAAAAGTTTGGACACACCTACTCATTCAAGGGTTTTTCTTTATTTTTACTATTTTATACATTGTAGAATAATATGGAAGACATCAAAACTATGAAATAACACATATGGAATCATGCAGTAACCAAAAAAGTATTTTATATTTGAGATTCTTCAAAGTAGCCACCCTTTCCCTTGATGACAGCTTTGCACACTCTTGGCATTCTCTCAACCAGCTTCATGAGGTAGTCACCTGGAATGCATTTCAATTAACAGGTGTGACTAAAAAGTTAAAAGCTAAAAGTTAATTTGTGGAATTTCTTTCCTTCTTACTGCGTTTGAGCCAATCAGTTGTGTTGTGACAGGTAGGGGGGCATACAGAAGATGGCCCTATTTGGTAAAAGACCAAGTCCATATTATGGCATGAACAGCTCAAATAAGCAAAGAGAAACGACAGTCCATCATTACTTTAAGACATGAAGGTCAATCAATCTGGAACATTTCAAGAACTTTGAAAGTTTCTTCAAGTGCAGTCGCAAAAACAGCACAGCATTCTGCAGCGTTACACCAGTCCCACTAAGAGCAAATCAGATGGGATATCATTTGTTTTTCAACAGGGCAATGACCCAAAACACACCTACAGGCTGTGTAAGGGCTATTTGATCAAGAAGGAGTGCTGCATGAGATGACCTGGCCTCCACAATCACCCAACTTCAACCCAATTGAGATGGTTTGGGATGAGTTGGACTGCAGAGTGAAGGAAAAGCAGCCAACAAGTGTTCAGCATACTTGGGAACTCATTCAAGACTGTTTGAAAAGCATGCCATGTGAAGCTGGTTGAGAGAATGCTAAGAGTGTGCAAAGTTGTCATCAAGGCAAAGGGTGGCTACTTTGAAGAATCTCAAATATAATATCTATTTTGATTTGTTTAATACTTTTTTGGTTACTACATGATTCCATGTGTGTTATTTGATAGTTTTGATGTCTTCACTATTATTCTACAATGTATAAAATAGTGGAAATAAAGAAAAACCCTTGAATGAGTAGGTGTGTCCAGACTTTTGACTGGTATTGTATATTAAGTGTAATATTGGGATGCAACTCCACATTTTATACATTTCAATTCCATATCTGACATGGTACAGGTGTTTTAATTTGTTTAAGCCCATAATGATGTGCGAGATGTATAGTTTTGTTTCAAAGTATATTTGTTTAAGACTACCAAGAAACACTTTGTGTGACCCTGATTTAGCCCACTGCAGTAATTAACCCTCGAGTCTGGATGTAGGGGGACATACAGGAGGAACAGGAGTACATAAAACTGGCATAACCCCAACTGTAGCATTACATGATGGCAAGCAGTTGTCAGCATCCTTAAATAATATTCTGTGTGGATATCCACTCAACTGGGAGTCTGTTGTGGGCGACTTGCACTGTACACAAACGAGTCCCAACTCCAATGTTTCCATTGACATCTTCACTATGCACACACACCGCAGACCCATGCCTTCTGTAAATTATATCTGTACACTTCTCATAGTGACAGCATTGTGATGCAGAATGCATGCTTTACCCCCAATTATATTAAAGAGAGGCAAGGTAAATCCTGTAGTTTGTGTGTATGAGCATAAGTGGGTGGTTGGTTTGTGGCAATGTTCCCTCTAAGCAGCGCTCCTGCATGGCCCTGCAGCTCCCATCGGACTGCCATGCAGAAGAAACATCAGCCCGTGCTATACAAGATTGAACTTCATTCAACTTTCTAGAGTTTTCCCCTTTAGTTAACACTATCAATGTTCCGCTCTACTGTGGGAATTGTGCTGAATCAACGCAATATTAGCCACTTTCAATGTAACATACCGAAACACAACAAACTATTCAAGAATTATTATGCAAAACTATCTGTGCGAGCGATTTTCTTGTAGGCAGAGCGCATTGAAGTAGGATTCTATTGCATTGACAGGCAAGACTCAGTCCTGTACTCTACACAGACCGGTGCGCCATAACCAATCAGAGCTGCAATAGGCCTATATGCAAATAGCCATTTCCATATATGGATCTGTGCCATTCACTTTGAACTGGACTGTTTTTACAGCATGAGTGGTGCGAGTAGATTTATTTTCACTTATTTTGAGATCAAAGTGAGAACTGCATGTCACCTATGCATATTTGTTCTTATTCTTTGCTAGTTAGTGAGTTATTAGCCCATCTATAGCTCATTTCTAGTCAACAGTGGTTGCTTCCAATAAAAGCACAAAATGTGTGCCTTTCTAGCCATCTTTGAAAAGCGAGTAGGGTAAAGATCCTTTTTTTTACTTTTAAAGAGGCAGTGTTGTATTTTGAGACTGTCTTGAATAAGCTAAGTAGCCAATGGGCAGAGGGTATCACAATTTGTCTGATGCTCTCTAATACTGGTATGGGAATAATAATGAACTCTCTAAAGTGGTTTCTTTCATCAAACAACACAACATTTTCAGTCACCTCCTTGTCTGAAGCATGTTTTTTTTCAAAACTCATGGAATCTAGGCCTACACTGAACACTGCACATTTTCCGCTACTTTAGACAATGACAGAACAGCTATTTCCATTTTAAAATGTTATGTTATGCATTTCTTTATGGTAGGCCACTCTGGTAGGCTTACATTATGATCAACTAGCAACAGCAGCCTACTTGGCCAGTGTTCAAACTGTAACTTAAATTGGGTACAGCCTCAGTGTTCACAGTAAATGTGCGCTGGGGAGTTGCTCAGCAGACCTGAAATTTTCTCAGTGCCCGAAAACAATTAGAGGGAACGTTGGTTTGTGGCAAATTAAAGCTTCAAATGTGATTACTCCTGAACTGTTACAAAAGTATACTGTACATGTTTGAATTCATATACAAGTGACTTTCTAGTGACTTTGTAAATGTTTTGCCTATAGGTTGTTCACATTGTAAACACAGGTACAGCAGCAGTAGCAGTTTAGACTGGTCAGGGCCCTATAGTAACGGGATTGTATCACTTCAGTTCAAAAAAAAGTTTGATGGAAAATGGAAGTGAACTATTGACCCTTAGGAATGAATTCCCAGTCACACGTTCCCGTTTCTACATTATAAACAATGTTCTATGCACAAGCAGCAGTGTGGAAAGGGAACCCCTATCTTCCCTCCTCTCTCCGCTCTTTCTCTCTCTCTCTCACCCTCTTTTTCTACACCCAATGCTGCTATGCACATGTCAACACACGAGCAATGCGGCCAAACCATTACATTGTTTCCAACCAACCATTTTTCTCTTTTACTTTTATCCTCTGCCCCCATTGACATTGAGAGAGAAAAGAAATTACTTCTGGGATCAATTATTTCTGCTTAGCTTGCATTACCAGGGTTAAATTTGAGGTGCTACATTAAACAGCGGGATTGGGCGAGCTCCCCTAAGTGCTCGTCTATGGACAGAAAAAGAATTCAAAGAGCCTCAGTTCTGTCCTCTTCCCCCTCTCCTTCTTTTCTTTCCTCTTTTCTCCAGGTCCTCCGAGGTCTGCCTCGTTCCAGCCCTCCATCTCGCGCTCCCAAAGTGAGGTGGGAATGTCAGTAGATGCTTTCATGTTTTCCGTTTCTTTATTGGGGAATTCTGCTTTCAGAAAAAATAAGAAAAGAGGAAAATAGCTTCTAGGGTTGGAATTGAACCCGCCAAGACCACATGTGTGTGTGTGCACAACAACGAGAACACAGTCCAGCCAAGCCACAGGGCACTGGGCCTTTGAGGATAAGCTTCTATCCATTGTAATCTAGCCCTTACGAGACCCACATACAGTATAACCCTCTTTTTACAGGCCTTGTCCTGGGGATGTGGCTCTAACAGTCACATTGATTGCATGGCCCCAGAGGGAGAGGCCTGAGGTGAATCATGATCCGTGGTGGATTGGTGAATATTTCTCTCTCCTGAAACGATGTTGCTGCTATAGCCTACAGTCCTCCAGAGTTGAACAGGTTTACAGGTGCGCTGTGAGGATTCTGAGCAATTATGACTTTGGTGTGAGAGAGAGAGAAAGAGAGAGAGAGAGAAAGTGTGTGCGTACATGTTTTCCTACCTTATAAGGACCTCAATGTCCTGACAAGTCACCAGAATGTCCTGACCAGATAGGAAAACAAGAACATTTTTGAAAAGTCATGACTCATGTCCTTCATTTGTTAAAATTCTATTTTAGGCTTAAGGAAATGCAATACCTAGTCAGTTGCACAACTGAATGCATTCAACCCGAAATGTGTCTTCCACATTTAACCCAAGCCCTCTGAATCAGAGTGGTGCGGGGAGCTACCTTAATCGATGTCATCGGCACCAGTGGAACACAATTGTTGTTGGGGGTTACCTGCCTTGCTCAAGGGCAGAGTGGTGCATTTTTCCACTTTGCTGGCTCAGGGATTCAAACCCGCAACCTTTCGGTTACTGGCCCAACACTCTTAACGACTAGTCTACCTGACGGGTTTTGGGTTAAAGTTAGGGTTAGGGTTAGGAGTTAGGTTTAGGTTTAGGGGTTAAGGTTAAGGCTAGGAGGCTGTCACGAGAATTTTGTTCTCAATGTTCTAAAATGAACTTCTAATTAACTACTCAGTCTGTAACCCAAAGGTTGTAAAGCTTGAATAATAAAACAGACTGAGGCCCAGCTTTTATTCAGAGAACGTTCTAAATTCACAATGGGAACACAGTCCTTTATATGTACATACAATTGAACTCCACCCCACTTTAGGCGGACTGTGTTTAACATATTTCAGCTTATCATTTCTAAACAGTTTTCTAACCATTTCTAACCGTTTCTCCCCCTCACTGGGTGGAGAAACCATTTTCCTGTTATTGGGTTCACAGTTATAAATCGTCTGTTGACAGTTCTCCTTTTCCTCTGTTATCTCAACTCCATCCTGCTTAGGTTGCAAAATAGTAACACGATGTCTTAGTCTTTTAAAAAGTTCTAGTCTTATTCCTGTAACACCTATTACATACATTTTCAAGGTGAAATATTCTTAGTCATTACTTAAACATACAAATTCCCATATCAGAGGCCTCCTGGGTGGCGCAGTGGTCTAAGGCACTGCATCGCATCGCAGTGCAAGCTGTGCCACTAGAGATCCTGGTTTGAGTCCAGCCGGCTGCACAATTGGCCCAGTGTCATCCGGGTTAGGGGAGGGTTTGGTTTGGTCGTCTGTTTGGTCGTCTGTTGACAGAATATATTTTTACTCCCAAAATGTCCCCAAAAATTCACAAAATCAAATGTTCCTTCGCCCTCTGTTGAAAGCAGATCTGGCATTTTATCTTGCATAGGCAAGACTTCCCTGAGGCCCCATCGCTAGTTCTGTTTGTGCGCAACCCTAGGTGATGATGCCATTATGCATAGATGTGTATGTGGTTGTGTGTAAGTATGTAAGTGAGAGAGAGAGATCTTGTTGAGGAATCACAGGTTATTTACAGGCTCCCTCATGCATCAAGAAAGTGCCTCTCGGGTGTGACAAAACCACTGCTTGTGTGTGTGTTTTGCGTGTGTGTGATTTTCTTGTGCACACAAATGGGTGTTTTTTCATACTTATGTTTTGCATAGTGGTCTGCTTATCAAGTCAAAGCATGCTCACCACTGCTTTTAAACTGCCTGTGTATTTACTATTTACTGAAACACGTGTTGAGCATGTTGAGTAAGTTATCAAAGGATATGTGCATATGTGATTAGCTCAAGGTTAATCAATTCAGGAAATGGACAAACATTCAATTCATATTGAATTGCAAATCCTCATCTAAAACCGTGGTCAGATTTCATTGGATGAATGTATTTTTTGCATTGTTCCTACGGCACTGTTGTAATTTGAGATGCTGCAATCAATGAGTCAGATATTGTCTTATGTGTGTATTGGTATGTTATAGTTCCAGTAGCAATCTGTTGTGACATTCTTCGGTTTGGAGTCCGAATACCAATATCTTTACCCAAATATTAGTTTTTTTTTACATGTTACTTAAAGCTGGAATCCTTAATGGTGAAACTGACACGTCTGTTTGGGATATTACAGCAACCCAAAAGTTAGTCCCTCAGACACCATTGCACGCTCAATTGAACAGCATAACATGTACTGCAAAAACGTTTACCATGCTGCGCAATGCTCCTCATCTCAGTTCGTCAACAAAGCAATAACAAAGGCGGTGGGGCGACCAGATTCCATCTTTAAGGGTACCTACATAAGGACTTGTTAACCAATACTGAATCCAGAAGAGGTGCAAAACATTTTATTAATGCTTATGTCAAAGCTTATGTATACTGAACAAAAATATAAATTCAACATGCAACAATTTCAAGGATTTTACTGAGTTACAGTTCATAGAAGGAAATCAGTCAATTAAAATATATTCAATAGGCCCAAATCTATGGATTTCATGACTGGGCAAGGACGCAGCCATGGGTGGGCCTGGGAGGGCATAGGCCCACCCACTTGGGAGCCAGGTCCACCCACTGGGGAGCCAGGCCCAGCCAATCAGAATCTGTTTTTTCCACACAAAAGGGCTTTATTAAAGACAGAAATACTCCTCAGCACCCCCTTCCCCCTCCTCAGACGATCCCGCTCGAAAAGAAGCCGGATGTGGAGGTCCTGGGCTGGCGTGGTTACACGTGGTCTGTGGTTTTAGAGGCAGGTTGGATGTACTGCCAAATAAGGTGGCTTATGGTAAAGAAATGAACATTCAATTGCACTCTAAAATGCCAATTGCACGCTCCCTCAAAATTTGGCATTGTGTTGTGTGACAAAACTGCACATTTTAGAGTGGGCTTTTATTACCCCCAGCACAAGGTGCACCTGTGTAATGATCATGCTGTTGAATCAGCTTCTTGATATGCCACACGTGTCAGGTGGATGGATTATCTTGGCAAAGGAGAAATGCTCACTAACAGGGATGTAAACAAATTTGGGCACAACATTTGAGAGAAACAAGCTTTTAGTGGGTATGGAAAATTTCTCTGATATTTTATTTCAGCTCATGAAAAAGGGACCAACACTTTACATGTTGCACTTAGATTTTTGTTCAGTATAAAAGATGAAACATTTCAAACTGGAATCAAAATCCACAAATTCCAATGTGCTCCTATTTTTAGCACACTCAAGAGACAACACAGTCAAACAGAGCGGCCTACAGTATTTTACAAACAACCATGCATTATTGAAAACTCCTGGCACTGCACATTACACATGTCAGTCTGTTTTCAACAAGACCATTAAATGTTAATGTCTGCTGTGTCTGTATTGAGCCTATGTACAGTAGAGTTTAGACATTCACATGCTGGTGATGGACGTGTGAGATGCACTGTGCCTGCTTGGTGAGCTATTGTGTTGTCAGCCCCTCTGATAGCCGTACTATTTATGAGACATCAGGGTCAGAGTGGCTCTAAAGGGAGCTGCCTATGAACATTAGTGTTGGCATGACTGCACAGAGCCATCCAGGAATGGTGGCATGCCAAGAGGTGGGTGGAAAATACGCCAGATGGGAGGCAAGGCACTGGAAGACGGGATGGGAAAAGATAGCAGGGACGAGGTTTGGGGTGAAGTTGGTGGTTAGGGAAGTATGGTCACGGTAATACAGATTTAGGATTGCAATTTGAGCCAGTTAGCAACAGCAGGAAAATAATCTGGCAGCAAAAGGAAATGTAAATTATAATGTGTTTAATATTTAATGTAAGGGGTTGATACAGTTTTGTACGGGAAAATCAAGTCTGAAATTTCAAAGTTGAATTTACAAACTTCAGAAGCCTTTCTAAACCTCAAATACACTACAAGTTTTACATTTCCTGCATTGTAGGAAAGTTCTCCTGTAACAGGGTGGTCAAATGAAGATCTGACATCTGTATGGTTGAAAGACAGCATACCAAGGATGGGGTCCAGGGGATGAGGATGGACAAGGCAGGAGTGTAGGGGGAAGGAAGGTTTTGAGTGGGTATTTAGTGGGTATCGAGTGGGTATTGAGTGGGTATTGAGTGGGTAATGATATGGACATTTAGCATGAAGGTGTAAAGCATGCTAATTTGGCCTACATTGACGGTTGGTTTTTGGTTAGTCAATTTTAAAGTTAGTGGTTGGCGGCAACGGGCAGGGGTTCAGGGGGTCGGGGGAGTTAGTATGGGGGTTGGAGGTCAGGGATGAGTGGAAGGCGTGGGCTGGAGAGGGGTTATTGATGGGTAAATGAGAATTGAGAGGTAGGGGTTGGTGGGACAGGCACTCAGAGTGTGGTGTCAGGAAAACAACCTATCACTCAACATCAACAAAACAAAGGAGATGATCGTGGACTTCAGGAAACAGCAGAGGGAGCACCTGCTCATCCACATCGATGGGACAGCAGTGGAGAAGGTGGAAGGTTTTAAGTTCCTGGGCGTACACATCACAGACAGACTGAAATGGTCCACCCACACAGACAGTGTGGTGAAGAAGGCGCAACAGCGCCTCTTCAACCTCAGGAGGTTGAAGAAATGTGGCTTGTCACCCAAAACCCTGACAAACTTTTACAGATGCACAATTGAGAGCATCCTGTCGGGCTGTATCGCAGCCTGGTACAGCAACTGCACCGCCCTCAACTGCAAAGCTCTCCAGAAGGTAGTGCGGTCTGCACAACGCATCACCGGGTGCAAACTACCTGCCCTCCATGACACCTACAGCACCCGATGTCACAGGAAGGCCAAAAAGATCATCAAGGACAACAACCACCCGAGCCGCTGCCTGTTCACACCACTATCATCCAGAAGGCAAGGTCAGTACAGGTGCATCAAAGCTGGGACAGAGAGATTGAAAAACAGCTTCTATCTCAAGGCCATCAGACAGCTAAACAGCAAGCATTAACTCAGAGAGGCTGCTGCCTACATTGAGACCCAATCACTGGACACTAATAAATTGATCACTAGTCACTTTAAACAATGCCACTTTAAATAATGCCACTTTAATAATGTTTACATATCTTACATTACTCATATCACATGTATATACTGTATTTTATACCATCTACTGCACCCTTGCCTATGCCACATATTCTCATTCACCCCTTTAGATTTGTGTGTATTAGATAGTTATTGGGGAATTGTTAGATTACTTGTTAGATATTACTGCACTGTCGGAACTAGAAGCACAAGCATTTCGCTACACTCGCATTAACATCTGCTAACCATGTGTATGTGACCAATACAATTTTATTTGATTTGATTTGAAAAGGATGGAGAGCCCTGGGTGGGCAGCCTGAAGAAATTCAGAGGGCATCGTCCCTCATAGCTGCAGGGCACCATCTCTCACTCCACATAGCTGCAGGGCACCGTACCTCACTCCACATAGCTGTAGGGCACCATCCCTCAATACATATAGCTTCTGGGCACCATCCCTCACTACTTATAGCTGCAAGAAACACAGGTGTTCACCACTCATCCACTTGGACCCCTTCATCTCATCTTGGACAGGTAGCTTAACGGTTAGAGCATTGGGCCAGTAACTGAATTACCCGAGCAGACAAAATGAAAAATCTGCCAATGTGCCCTTGAGCAAGGCACTTAACCCTAATTTCCTCCACAGGCGCTGTACTAGTATGTCCCTGTAAAACACATTTCACTGCACCTATCAGGTTTTGACAATAAAACATTTTCTGTATATGAGTTCAATCTATTTCACGCCTCCTCTCTCCTTTTCTATTCCCTCTCTTTCTCTATCTCTCAATCCATCAACCTCTCTCCTCTCCTCTATACCCCTGTCTCTGTACATTCCTCTCCTCTCCTCTCTCCCTAACCCCTCTCTCTGTATTATGCCTCGCCAATGGGAGTTTACGCTGCAGGTTAAGAAGCAGAGCAAGAGAGAGAGAGAGAGAGAGAGAGAGAGAGAGAGAGAGAGAGAGAGAGAGAGAGAGAGAGAGAGAGAGGGTGTGTGTGTGTGACTGGAGTGTTAATGTTGCTAATACAGAGTCTACAGAGTATGGGTGCTTATATTGGTCCTATTTCACACATGTACAAGGTACAAGTGTTCAGGAATAGTGAGGGGGTGATGGGAGGGGACTTTGTGGGAATAACAAGAGGGCAAGCTTTGCATGAAAACTAAGTGTTTACACACATTTGTATTTGTATTTGTATTTATTAGGGATCCCCATTAGTTCCTGCCAAGGCAGCAGCTACTCTTCCTGGGGTCCATTAAGGCACTTAAGTTACACATAAGATAAAATATAAAACAGTACATCATATAACATTATTGCACCACTACATACTGTATCTACAACACAAAATGTATAATACCACAATACAACAATATTACAATGTACGCGTGTGTAGAGTGCGTGAGTGTGCATATGCGTGTGTCTGTACGTATGTGTGTGTCTCTTCCCAGTCCCTGCTGTTCCATAAGGTCTATTTTGATCTTTTCATTTTTTTTTGCAACAGTTACCTGATGTGGAGTAGAGTTGCATGTAGTCATAGCTCTATGTAGTACTGTGTGCCGCCCATAGTCTGTTCTGGACTTGGGAATTGTGAAGAAACCTTTGTTGGCGTGCTTTTTGGGGTATGCATGTGTGTCTGAGCTGTGTGCTAGTAATTTAAACAGACACCTCAGTCCATTCAGCATGTTAACTCTTCTTACAATAACGTTTAATACTGTTTACATAATGTTTTACTATTCTCATATGTATATGCTGTATTCTATTCTACTGTATTTAGTCAATTCCACTCCGACATTGATTGTTCTAATATTTATATATTTCTTAATTCCATTCTTTTACTTTTAAATTTGTGTGTATTGTTAGATACTACTGCACTGTTGGAGCTAGGAACACAAGCAGTTCGCTACACCCACAATAACATCTGTTGAATATGTGTATGTGACCAATAAAATTTGATTTACAAAAACAAGTAGTGATGAAGTCAATCTTTCTTCCACTTTGAGCCATGAGAGATGTACATACTGTACATATTATTAATGTTAAATCTCTGTGTACAGTATATTCAAGCACCAGCCGTGCTGCCTTGTTCTGAGCCAATTGTAATTTTTCAAAATCCCTTTTTGTGGCACCTGACCACACAACTGAACAGTAGTCCAGGAGCAACAAAACTAGAGCCTGTAGGACCTGCCTTGTTGATAGCGTTGTTAAGAAGGCAGAGCAGCACTTTATTATTGACAGACTTCTCCCCATCTTAGCTACTGTTGTATCAACAAGTACACATACACACACAAACAAACGTCTATGCACACAAATGCAGTATCAATCACGCACACACACGCACTACACTTATGTGCATTTATGAATGTTTGACATGTTATATTACCTTAGAGTGCACACTGGGCTGAAATGCAAATACACCATTAACTTCACATTACAGAAGCAGAGGTACATACCAGAACATGACTTATGATTCATCACTAGATATAATAGGCCATTAAACTGAAGAGAGGATTAATATGAAGAAATAGTTTTTTTTATTATATTTTATAATATTTATTATACATTGTGTCATATGAAGAAATGTGCTTATTTCCAGCTATGACTCAGAAATTCACATTGAAGACCTCAGATCATTGTTGGGACAGTTGTATCATTATAGTAAAAATGAGGCCCTTTATTATCTTCGCAATGAACACAATTTGTCCATTTTGTTTTCGTTTAATCTTAATTCTGTATCACTAGTAGATTGCTGGGTTGTATATCCTCTGGGTTATCATGGTAGATTGCATGTTCGAGTTTTATCATCCCATACAGCATTCCCTATGATCACGAGTTATTGCTGCATATCGATTGCTGCCTTTGTATGGTGCCACAAAGACTGGCCGGCGCTCTCCCTCCTGTCTGAAAATGAATGAAAAGATAATTGCGTTGCTCAGGGAGAACTAAACGAGTGTAGAAGGTAGAGATGGCATGTGTGTGAGCGTTTTAGGCAAACGATAAGTCATTTATCCATCGCTCCCTGATGAATGCTATCTACCAAAACAGATGTAGGATCTTAATTTGATCACCCTGTTGTGGGACAACTTTCCTGCAATGTACTGTTGTATGAAATGCAATTAGTTATAGTGTATTTGAGGTTTAAAAAGGATTCTAAAGTTAGCAATTTCCACTTTGAAATTTCAGTATTGATTTCCCCTTATGAAAAATGTATCAACCCCTACAAAAATGTTCATTAATTATAATCCACATAATCATTCACATTTCCTGTTGCAGCAGGATTCTTTTCCAGCTGTAGAAAACTGGTTCAAATTAAGATCCTACATCTGTACCTCGTGTTGGCGCAATCGCTTTCATGTCTCTGTTGCACAACAATACATCTTCTACTCCATTGTTTAGTCAGACTCTCGGAGTGCGCCGAGCCCCAATTAATCTGTAGGATAAAAAAAGCAGAGCTATCCAGGCCAATCCCTGTTCTCCCACCGGAAATGCACAAATGTTATTTTTATTCTGTTTTGTGCAAGGAGGAAGAACGGTAAATGAGTGCAAAACTTAATCATGCCTAGATGCCATTAAACTGAGAATAACAACAAAGGAATTGTATAAAGTGACAAAGGGAGTGATTGGTGTTGGAGGACATGCAAATGCAGCCTCATAATGGAAAATCGATTCAACAATGGAATAAAAGCCATGGGGAAAAAACATGTCTAAAAGCCTGGAAGAAAGTGTGTGTGTGTGTGTGTGTGTGAGGTGGATGCATGTGCATTTTTGTGTGTTGGTGTGCGTGTGTTGTGTTGTGTTGGGTTGTATGCTCGCCTTTAGGTGTGTGTGTGTGTGTGTTCTTTCCTGCAAGCGCATGTTCTTTCTGGGGTTGCACTTCAAATAAAAGAGAGTAACGGTGGAGCAGCCAAGTCTATTTCTCGGTTGCACTGATGATCAATAACGTAGCAGATATAACTCATCTGCACCTCAAAATGCCAGCGGCTTCCCTACAGCACTACCTCTCTCAAGTAGACTATAAATATACTGTACCTGCACCCAGCATCAGTCCTCTCCTCCATCTCCTTCCTGGTCCTATCTCTCAGCTGCCTCATCAAATGTTTCCCAATCTAGTTTACCTCAGAATCAGATCAAATGTTCCAGCAGTTGTACTCAACTGTAAGGTTTAAACACCCAATCAGCTAACACTGTTTACTGTAATGCTTATTGGTGTGTAACATTGAATGACAATTATCCATTGTCTTTCTCTAAGAGCCCTGTTGTGTGTTTAGTTACACCAAAATTCATCTTATAGAAATTAGTAAATGGTTACTTCATGAATAATCCTAAGGAGTTTGTTATCATTGAAATCTCTAGCGCATATTTTCCATGGGGTCTAAAGGGTGAGTCAGGGTCTGTGGGAGATTTCAAGGTTGGGATGAAGACATTTCTAGATGGATGGAGTCTCCCACTGGGCACAGACGTCAGTTCAACGTCTAGTTAGATCTACATTTGGTTGAGTTGTCAATTAACGTGAATTCAATGTGAAATCAACAAAACATTTCACCATGCCATTGGATTTATGTTCAAAGTTGAGTGAAAAAAATACGAAATGCCCTGACGTTGATGACTTTTTGCAAATCCATTTACTTTCCCACGTTGATTTGACGTCATCGCATAGATTTTGGGGGGTTGAAATTATGTGGAAACAACGTTGATTCAACCAGTTTTTGCTCGGTGGGATTGCTGCTCTGTCCCTATGGGAGGAGAACCAGCTATAAGGAACAGCTCCCTCGCCATCAGTTGAGGCTGGTGGGAGGGGCTACAGGAGGAAGGGTTCATTGTAGTGTCTGGAATGGAATTAATGAAACGATAATAAACATATCCAACATTTTAAAACTACAAGTTTGACTCCATTCCAGCCATTACAATGAGCTCATCCTCCTATAGCTCCTCCCACCAGCCTCCACCGCTCTCCATAATTGCTACCCTCAATGGGTGGTCAACAGCACTTGGTTAACACACCTCATTGGTATTGCTGGTGCGGCTACTATTGAGACCCCATGTGACTTGGGAGATGGAGAGCTGCTCTGTGTATTGACACTATACTGTCTTTGAAGGCTGACACAAAGAGCATCCTGATGCAACGATAGCATGACATGCAGTTCACGGTCAGGCGGAAATTACAACCATTTCACATGTTGAAGTCATTGATTACAATTATCCCATAAATTATCTTTCAGATGCTTGTGCATATGAGAGAAATCGAACTACAGCTATTTCAAAACAATCTTTATATGGTTGCATCACACATTCTATGACGCAGTGTCACAAGGAGAGTTAACTTAAGATCAAGACGGTCGCAGAGAAGAGACGACAACACATCAGACACGGAGAGAAAGAGCACAAAAGAAAAAGAGTGGACCGGCAAAGAATAGTGAATAAAAGAACAAAGAGAGGACAAAATGTGATTAATTTAATTACAGAGAGACACAGAAGAGAATACAAGGAGAGAGCACAACCTAGACCGTGTGCCTGACCACCACTACATCAGGAAGCTAGTGGAGAAATCCATAAAGATGCCACAAGCTTCTCTCCACCACATGTCGAACACTCAGCATGCTGCTCATTCCACCTCGTCCGCCCACAGGAGATTACTGATCAATGACAGGGAATGGGAGGGTTAGACAGCCTGGGCCAAGTCAATGACGAAAACTTGCTTTGACTTTTTTCCCACAAGTCGGCACTTCTCTCACTTCTTTCACAAGCCCACTGTTTGGAGAATTGGCCTTACATCAGTGGGAACGGTCCCCCTGACGTATTGATCATCTCACCCGAAGGACAGAAAGCTGACACACCTATTCACACCTCACTTGAGGAACTAGAGGGAAAAAGTGTGATGCTAAACAAGGGTGTCGTGGAGGGTAAACACATTTTGAGAATAGCGTTTGGTTACCCACCTATTATGTCAAATTAGCATTGTTCGTATTATGTTTGAAAATGAAAAGATATTCAACTCTTGGCAGGACAATGTCATGCAACTCAAATGCATTACGCCAATTCCCTTTCAGTTTGGAGTTTGTAGATTGGAAAGTAATTTTGTCAACACGGGTTTTGTAAAACTTCTTTTGCAGCTCACATCTCTCCTCCGGTGGTTGTGAAAGCAATGTCTGATGTCTGGTCCAATAGAAATACACTGGTAGACAATATACTAGGAGTGGTAGAATTTCCTGTCATTGTCAGTTGTTGTAACCTGTCATAACACATCATCAGAGTCACTGTGTCAGTTTCATGATGAGGCAATACTATTATGTTCTGGCAGTGCACTTGAAGCCAAAAAGGGATTCCAAGGAATTCACGAACATTCCTGAAAACATTTCAAAACCAATGACTCGCAACAGATCAAAGGTTTATCTTTAATGAAAACGACATTGACAAAGTAGTCCATCACACGATTGATGTTATTGTAAATGTAGGCGGTACAGATTGAAATGGAAGCCCTTGTTCTATACGTCGTGTTGACGTAACTCGGAGATGGAAGAAAGCCGAATGATCAGGCGTCGCTAATGATGAATGGACTTCAGAAACACTTTTTTTGTGGCACGCTGGAAATCCATTATCAACATCTCCGCAAAATAATTACCATTGCAAGCAGGTTGGACTAAATGAATTCATTGATGGATAAGGAGATACTTTGCCAATACAACTAGAAACATTACAGAGGGCATGTCTGTTACCCTCGAGCAACAAGGCTCTGTACAACCGAATCCATAAACCTTGAAGGCTGCTCGTTCCAATTTCAGTCATTCACTGCCATACAGATGCTAGTAGAACTGATCAAACGGGATAAAAAAAAAGCACACACGCGTGGGGATTGTAAATGTTGCATATCGAGTTATGATTGAGGACTGTCGGAGTGCAAGATTATAGGTAACCTGAAGTTGTTGTTGATGAAGTTGATGTTGTTAATTGCTGGTTCGAATATTGAACTGTGGTCAACATGATCATACCTAGAGTCAACTATAAGTAAAAAGTCTCTTTATTTATAATATCCGTTATTAATTGTCCTATTATAACCAGTCATTATATCACCTTAAGTAAGATGAGCTTCTTCTCTCCAAATATGTTCTTGTTTCTGCCAACTGCAATGCAAAGCACACACAGACCAAATGGAATGGTTATGAAAACACCGGAATGGAATGAACTGCCTCTTTTTATATTTTTATATATTTTGTCCTTTATCCTGGCAGTGCCTCTAGCCTTTCCCAAGAGCACCACGAGACAAAACAGAATAATATTTTGGCAAAAGTGCCCATTCCTATCCCTCAACTGCTCAATATTCCACAAATCCTCTCTTTTGAACAGGTTTCCCATTGGCCGCCTGGCCAGTATCGGCCGCCTGGCCAGTATCAACCCCTGAAGCCTTTATGTCCTTTTGACTTCTGTGGTGCAAACAGCACTCTACTGAGTGGAGAGCTTGCTCATCAGGGTGTGCATTTGTGTGTGTGTGTGTGTATGTGAGGGAGTTTGTTTCTATATACAGTACTGTGTGTGTGTATGTGCCATAGCGTACTTGTTTGTGTGTCTATGTGTGTGTGTGTGTGTGTGTGTGACCTCCTCCTCTCCTCACACTAACACCACTGCCCAAATGCCCCTCGGACTTTGTTATTTGGAGCTGCAGTTGGCCAAATATGGGGGCTTTTGTATAGAGGGAGGAGCAGAATGGGCTTATCTGCTAGGGAACACACCCTTCTAAATCCTCATGAATGCCCATCGCAATGAGCCTGGCTAACAAAATGGCGTCCCTGCGTCCCCTTGCTATCATTTACCAGTCTCCATGGTTTTTATTACCAACCCCAGCAACACAAAAGAAGGATACAAATCACATTCATAAGCTCTTTGGTGTCCAGACAGCTGAGCCAGTGCTGGTTTTCATTTTCTAATTTCTCCCACTAAAAATAGATTATTAATCTGTATGCATATAAACAACAATGGCTTGTGGTGTCTTCAAAAATATGCTAAACTTACAAGACTCTATGTACGGGAGAGACTATTCTAAGGAGTAGAGAGGTGGATTGGGCTCGCATAAGAGCTCATTGGTGAGAATGTGTGCCATTGTGATTCCCTAGATTCCTACATGACGAATAGAGGTGGGAATGTGGTGGACTGTGATGGACTATGTGCTACACCTCTCTGTACAGCTCAGATCAGATGGGATCAGAGTGGAGAACCCAGACCAGTCAAATTCCAATGATGGGGGGGGGTTACTTTGATTAAGCACTACTTTTATACATTAGCAATGCTACCTGAGGTCTTCTATGCCCATAAGAGTATGTACTTACATAGCAAATTGCAAAGTATTGTAATTACATTTCAAAAAATGGTACAATGTGTTAAAATACTTGTTACACTGCACCTGAATAATAACATTGTAATAAGGTCCCTGTAAAGTAAAGTGTTACATAACAAACGCACACATGAAAGAAATAACAAATAAAAAAGTAAAATGTTGCTCTCTATAGGAATATTGTAAAACTAAGGCTCAGATTCAGTCAATTCAAACCTGTACAGGGCTCTCTAGATTAGATGTTATGGGTAACACTCCTATAAGATATAAGGGCACAAATGCACTTTAATAAGAAACTTGTCAGAGGCACTGTTGAGCCTTTCACACTGAAACCCCCATTGCTCTGTCTATGCAATTTTCTTTAAGTAATCACACTATATTTGGCAAGGGATGTCTGCTAGAATTCCCAATGGGTCTTCAAATTAGGGAAGCACCCATCGATATCATAACATAGAAGAGCAAAGAGGCTCTTATAGTTCAACACAATTATTTCACTATAGACACCAATTTGAGACATTTACCTGAAAACAGATAAACAGGTAAACCATCCAATCCAATCTCATTGCTTGTTTTCTTTCTACTAATCACAGCAATTTGAGTATCAGACCCAAATGTATGTTTTCATGTGTGTTTGTGGATTTCAAGAGACACGTATGCACGAACATACACACACACACACACACACACACACACACACACACACACACACACACACACACACACACACACACACACACACACACACACACACACACACACACACACACACACACACACAGCCCCCCCTCATCAAAACAGAGTTAGAGGGGAAAGGGTGTGTCTCCAGGTGAAGTGGAAGACGGAGATGAATTGCCTCCATAATGGGGTTTGGCACCAGCATCATTACTACGCAGGTTAACGTGTCCTGGAGGCAGAGTGGTCACTAGCTGGCACAGCCACAAAGTCATACAATCTGATTTTAAACATCACCTTAACCACACTGACAACCCTAATGCCTAACCGTAACGTTAAATTAAGACTAAAACATTTTTGTTTTTATGAATTTGTAGGTTACAGCCAATTTTGACTTTGCAGCTGGCATATCTAAGGGGAAATCAGTTCTGCCTCAAGGACAAGACTCATGACAATAAATGTCAACGTGTCACTACTACCTTGACACCAGCACCACTACTAAAGGGGCACCAGCACTACAACTACAGGGCATTGACAGCAGCACCACTACTAAAGGGACACCAGCACCACTACTATAGGGCCTTGATTCCAGCACCACTACTACAGGGGCACCAGCACCACAACTACAGGGCATAGACACCTGCTCCACTACCACAGGGACACCAGCACCACTACTACAGGGATACTAGCTCCACTACTACAGGGCCTTGACACCAGCTCCACTACTACAGGGGCACAAGCACCACAACTACAGGGCATTGACAGCAGCACCACTACTAAAGGGACACCAGCAACACTACTACAGGGCTTGATACCAGCACCACTACTACAGGGGCACCAGCACCACTACTACAGGGACACCAGCTCCACTACTACAGGGACACCAGCACCACTACTACAGGGACACCAGCTCCACTACTACAGGGCATTTACAGCAGCACCACTACTGCAGGACATTGACACCAGCTCCACTACTACAGGGACACCAGCTCCACTGCTACAGGGCCTTGACACCAGCTCCACTACTACAGGGCCCTGACACCAGCTCCACTACTAAATGGCCTTAATACCAGCTCCACTACTACAGGGCCAAGACACCAGCTCCACTGCTACAGGGACACCAGCACAACTACTACAAGGACACCAGCACAACTACTACAGGGACACCAAAAAAACTACTACAGGGACACCAGCACCACTACTACATGGCATTGACAACAGCTCCACTACTACAGGGACACCAGCTCCACTACTACAGAGCCTTGACACCAGCTCCACTACTACAGGGGCACAAGCACCACAACTACAGGGCATTGACAGCAGCACCACTACTAAAGGGACACCAGCACCACTACTATAGGGCCCTGACACCAGCTCCACTACTAAATGGCCTTAATACCAGCTCCACCACTACAGGGCCAAGACACCAGCTCCACTGCTACAGGGACACCAGCACAACTACTACAAGGACACCAGCACAACTACTACAGGGACACCAAAAAAACTACTACAGGGATACCTGCACCACTACTACATGGCATTGACAACAGCTCCACTACTACAGGGCCTAGATACCAGCTCCACTACCACAGGGACATCAGAACCACTACTACAGGGACTCTAGCACCACTACGAAAGGAACACCAGCTCCACTACTACAGGGCATTTACAGCAGCACCACTACTACATGCACACAAGACCACTACTACAGGGCCTAGACACAAGCTCCACTACAACAGGGACACCACCACCATTACTACAGGGCCTTTACACCAGCATCACTACTACAGAGCCTTGTACCAGCACTACTACTGGGCCTTTTTACCAGCACCACTACTACAGAGCCTTTACACCGGCTACACTGCCACAGGGACACCAGAACCACTACTACAGGGACACCAGCTCCACTACTACAGAGCCTTGACACCAGCTCCACTACTACAGGGGCACAAGCACCACAACTACAGGGCATTGACAGCAGCACCACTACTAAAGGGATACCAGCACCACTACTACAGGGCCCTGACACCAGCTCCACTACTAAATGGCCTTAATACCAGCTCCACTACTACAGGGCCAAGACACCAGCTCCACTGCTACAGGGACACCAGCACAACTACTACAGGGACACCAAAAAAACTACTAAAGGGACACCAGCAGCACTACTACAGGGCCTTGATACCAGCACCACTACTACAGGGGCACCAGCACCACAACTACAGGGCCTAGACACTAACTCCAATACCACAGGGACACCAGCACCACTACTACAGGGACACTAGCACCACCACTACAGGGACACCAGCTCCACTACTACAGGGCATTTACAGCAGCACCACTACTACAGGGACACCCGACCACTACTACAGGGCATAGACACCAGCTCCACTACAACATGGACACCATCACTACAACTACAGGAACACCAGCTCCACTACTACAAGGGACACCAGCACCAAAACTACAGGGCATTGACAACCGCACCACGACTACATGTGCACCAGCACCGCTAATACAGTGACACCAACTCCACTACTACAGGGACACCAGCTCCACTACTACAGGGACACCAGCACCAATACTACAGGGCATTGTACCAGCACCACTACTACAGGGACACCAGACCACTACTACAGGGCCTAGACACATGCTCCACTACAACAGGGACACCATCACCATTACTACAGGGACACCAGCACAACTACTACAGGGACATCAAAAAAACTACTACAGGGACACCAGCACAACTACTACATGGCATTGACAACAGCTCAACTACTACAGGGACACCATCTCCACTACTACAGAGCCTTGACACCAGCTCCACTACTACAGGGGCACAAGCACCACAACTACAGGGCATTGACAGCAGCACCACTACTAAAGGGACACCAGCACCACTACTATAGGGCCCTGACACCAGCTCCACTACTAAATGGCCTTAATACCAGCTCCACCACTACAGGGCCAAGACACCAGCTCCACTGCTACAGGGACACCAGCACAACTACTACAAGGACACCAGCACAACTACTACAGGGACACCAAAAAAACTACTACAGGGATACCTGCACCACTACTACATGGCATTGACAACAGCTCCACTACTACAGGGCCTAGATACCAGCTCCACTACCACAGGGACATCAGAACCACTACTACAGGGACTCTAGCACCACTACGAAAGGAACACCAGCTCCACTACTACAGGGCATTTACAGCAGCACCACTACTACATGCACACCAGACCACTACTACAGGGCCTAGACACAAGCTCCACTACAACAGGGACACCACCACCATTACTACAGGGCCTTTACACCAGCATCACTACTACAGAGCCTTGTACCAGCACTACTACTGGGCCTTTTTACCAGCACCACTACTACAGAGCCTTTACACCGGCTACACTGCCACAGGGACACCAGAACCACTACTACAGGGACACCAGCTCCACTACTACAGAGCCTTGACACCAGCTCCACTACTACAGGGGCACAAGCACCACAACTACAGGGCATTGACAGCAGCACCACTACTAAAGGGACACCAGCACCACTACTATAGGGCCCTGACACCAGCTCCACTACTAAATGGCCTTAATACCAGCTCCACTACTACAGGGCCAAGACACCAGCTCCACTGCTACAGGGACACCAGCACAACTACTACAGGGACACCAAAAAAACTACTAAAGGGACACCAGCAGCACTACTACAGGGCCTTGATACCAGCACCACTACTACAGGGGCACCAGCACCACAACTACAGGGCCTAGACACTAACTCCACTACCACAGGGACACCAGCACCACTACTAAAGGGCATTTACACCAGCACCACTACTACAGGGACACCCGACCACTACTACAGGGCATAGACACCAGCTCCACTACAACATGGACACCATCACTACAACTACAGGAACACCAGCTCCACTACTACAGGGACACCAGCACCAAAACTACAGGGCATTGACAACCGCACCACGACTACATGGGCACCAGCACCGCTAATACAGTGACACCAACTCCACTACTACAGGGACACAAGCTCCACTACTACAGGGACACCAGCACCAATACTACAGGGCATTGTACCAGCACCACTACTACAGGGACACCAGCACCGCTACTACAGGAACACCAGCACCACTACTACAGGACATTGACACCAGCTCCACTACTACAGGGCCTTGACACCAGCTCCACTACAGGGCCCTGACACCAGCTCCACTACTAAATGGCCTTACTACCAGCTCCACCACTACAGGGCCAAGATACCAGCTCCACTGCTACAGGGACACCAGCACAACTACTACAAGGACACCAGCACAACTACTATAGGGACACCACAAAAACTACTACAGGGACACCAGCACCACTACTACATGGCATTGACACCAGCTCCACTACTACAGGGCCTAGATACCAGCTCCACTACCACAGGGACATCAGAACCACTACTACAGGGACACCAGCACAACTACGAAAGGAACAACAGCTCCACTACTACAGAGCATTTACAGCAGCACCACTACTACAGGGACACCAGACCACTACTACAGGGCCTAGACACATGCTCCACTACAACAGGGACACCATCACCATTACTACAGGGCCTTTACACCAGCATCACTACTACAGGGCCTTGTACCAGCACTACTACTGGGCCTTTTTACCAGCTCCACAACTACAGGGCCTTTACACCAGCATCACTACTACAGGGCCTTGACACCGGCTCCACTGCCAGAGGGAAACCAGCACCACTACTATAGGGACACCGGCACTGCTACTACAGGGACACCAACTCCACTACTACAGGGACACCAACACCAAAACTACAGGGCAATGACAACCGTACCGCGACTACACGGGCACAGGCACCACTAATACAGTGACACCAACTCCACTACTACAGGCACACCAGCTCCACTACTTAAGGGACACCAGCACCAATACTACAGGGCATTGACACCAGCACCACTACAACAGGGACACAGGCACTGCTACTACAGGGACACCAGCACCACTACTACAAGGCATTGACACCAGCTCCACTACGAAAGGGACACCAGCTCCACTACGAAAGTGCCTTGACACCAGCTCCACTGCTACAGGCTCCTGACTCCAGCTCCACAACTACATGGCCTTAATACCAGCTCCACTACTACAGGGCCAAGACACCAGCTCCACTACTACAGGGACACCAGCACAACTACTACAAGGACACCAACACAACTACTAAATGGCATTGACACCAGCTCCACCATTACATGGCATTGACACCAGCTCCACTACTACAGGGACACCAGCACCACTATTACAGGGACACCAGCTCCAAAACTTCAGGGCATTGACAGCAGCACCACTACTACCTGGACACCAGACCACTACTACAGGGACACCAGCTCCAAAACTACAGGGCATTGACACAGGCACCACTACTACAGGGCCCTGACACCAGCTCCACTACTACAGGGCCTTGACACCAGCTCCACTAATGCAGGGCCCTGACACCAGCTCCACTAATGCAGGGCCTTGACACAAGCTCCACTACTACAAGGCCCTGACACGAGCTCCGCTACTACAGGGCCTTAACACTAGCTCCACTACTACAGGGCCTTGTTACCAGCACCACTGCTACAGGGACTTGACACCAGCTACACTACTACAGGGCCTTGACACCAGCACCACTACTACAGGGACACCAGCTCCACTACTACAGGGCCTTGACACCAGCTCCACTACTACAGGGCCTTGACACCAGCTCCACTACTACAGGGACACCAGCACCACTACTATAGGGCCTTGTTACCAACACCACTGCTACAGGGCCTTGACACCAGCTACACTACTACAGGGCCTTGACACCAGCTCCACTACTACAGAGACAACATCACCACTACTACAGGGCCTTGTTACCAGCACCACTACTACAGGGATACAAGTACCACTACTACAGGGCCTTGACACCAGCACCACTACTACAGGGCCTTTGTACCAGCACCACTACTACAGGGCCTTGTTACTATCACCACTACTACAGGGCTTTGACACCAGCTCCACTGCCAGAAGGACACCAGCACCACTACGCCAGGACACCAGCTCCACTACTACAGGGACACCAGCACCAATACGACGGGGCATTGATACCAGCACCACGACTACGAGGATACGAGCACCGCTAATACAGTGACAACAACTCCACTACTACAGGGAAAACAGCTCCACTACTACAGGGACACCAGCACCAATACTACAGGACATGACACCAGCACCACTACTACAGGGACACCAGCACCGCTACTACAGGGACACCATCACCACTACTACAGGGCAGTGACACCAGCTCCACTACCACAGGGACACCAGCACCACTACTACAGGGCATTGACACCAGCTCAACTGCTACAGGGACACCAGCACCACTACTACAGGGACAACAGCACCACAACTACAGGACATTGACACCAGCTCCACTACTACAGGGACACCAGCTCCACTACTACAGGGCCTTGACACCAGCTCCAATACTACAGGGCACTGACACCAGCTCCACTACTACATGACCTTAATACCAGCTCCACTACTACAGGGCGTTGACACCAGCTCCACCACTACAGGGACTCCAGCACAACTACTACAGGGACACCAGCTTCACCACTACAGGGCCTTGACACCAGTTCCACTACTACAGAGCCTTGACATCAGCTCCTCTACTACAGGGCCCTGACACCAGCTCCACTACTACAGGGCCTTAATATCAGCTCCACAACTACAGGGCCTTGACACCAGCTCCACTAGTACAGGGACACCAGCACCACTACTACAGGGCCTTGGTACCAGCACCACTGCTACAGGGCCTTGACACCAGCTACAATACTACAGGGCCTTGACACCAGCTCCACTACTACAGGGACAGCAGCACCACTACTACAGGGACACCAGTACCACTACTGCAAGGCCTAGACACCAGCTCCACTACCACAGGGACACCAGCACAACTACTACAAGGACACCAGCACAACGACTACAGGGACACCAGCAACACTACTACATAGCCTTGACACCAGCTACACTGCTACAGGGACACCAGCAGCACTACCTCAGGACCTAGTTACCAGCACCACTACTACAGGGATACCAGCTCCACTACTACAGGGCCTTTACACCAGCTCCACTACTACAGGGCCTTGACACCAGCTCCACTACTACAGGGCCTTGACACCAGCTCCCCTACTACAGGAACACCAGCACAACTACAGGGACACCAGCACCAATACTACAGGGCCTTGACACCAGCTCCACTAGTACAGGAACACCAGCACAACTACTACAGGGACACCAGCACCAATACTACAGGGCCTTGACACCAGCTCCACTAGTACAGGAACACCAGCACAACTACTACAGGGACACCAGCACCACTTCTACAGGGCCTTGTTACTAGAACCACTACTACAGGGCCTTGACACCAGCTCCACTGCTACAGGGACACCAGCACCACTACTACATGGACACCAGCACCACTACTACAGGGCCTTGTTACCAGCACCACTACTACAGGGCCTTGACACGAGCTACACTACTACAGGGCCTTGACACCAGCTCCACTGCTACAGGGACACCAGCACCACTACTACATGGACACCAGAACCACTACTACAGGGCCTTGTTACCAGGATCACTACTACAGGGGAACCAGCACCACTACTACAGGGCCTTGACACCAGCTCCACTACTACAGGGACACCAGCACACCTACTACAGGGATATCAGCACCACTACTACAGGGCATTGACTCCAGCTCCACTACTACACAGACACCAGCTCCCCTACTACAGGGCACTGACACCAGCTTCACTACTACAGGGACACCAGCCCCACTACTACAGTGACACCAGCACCACTACTACAGGGCATTGACACCACCTCCACTACTACAGGGACACAAGCTCCACTACTCCTGGGCCTTGACACCAGCTCCACTACTACAGGGCCCTGACACCAGCTCCACTCCTACATGGCCTTAATACCAGCTCCACTACTACAGGGATTTGACACCAGCTCCACTACTACAGGGACACCAGCACAACTACTACAGGGACACCAGCAGCACTACTACATGGCCCTGACACCAGCTCCACTACTACAAGGACACCAGCACCAATACTACAGGGCATTGACACCAGCACCACGACTACAGGGCCCTGACACCAGCTCCAGTACTACAGAGACGCCAGCTCTTCTACTACAGGGTCTTAATACCAGCTCCACTACTACAGGGCCTTTACACCAGCTCCACTACTACAGGGCCTTGACATCAGCTTCCCTACTACAGGGACACCAGCACCACTACTACAGGGCCTTGACACCAGCTCCACTAATACAGCACCTTGACACCAGCTACACTACTACAGGGACACCAGCTCCACTACTACAGGTACACCAGTACCACTACTACAGGGCCTTGACACCAGCTCCACTACTACAGCACCTTGACACCAGCTCCACTACTACAGGGCATTGACAACTGCTCCACTACTACAGGGCATTGTGACACCAGCTGCACTTCTACAGTGCCTTGACACCAGCTCCACTACTACAGCTCCTTGACACCAGCTCCACTACTATAGGGCCTTGACACCAGCTCCACTACTACAGGGCCTTGACACCAGCTCCACTACTACAGGGCCTTGACACCAGCTCCTCAACTACAGCGCCTTGACACCAGCTCCACTACTACAGGGCCTTGACACCAGCTCCACTACTACAGGGCCTTGACACCAGCTCCACTACTACAGCGCCTTGACACCAGCTCCACTACTACAGGGCCTTGAAACCATCTCCACTACTACAGGGCCTTGACACCAGCTCCTGAACTGCAGGGCAATGACACCATCTCCACTACTACAGGGCCTTGACACCAGCTCCACTAATGCAGGGCCTTGACACCAGCTCCACTACTACATGGCCTTGACACCAGCTCCACTTCTACAGGGCCTTGACACCAGCTCCACTACTACAGGGCCTTGACACCAGCTACACTACAACAGGGCCTTGACACCAGCTCCACTTCTACAGTGCCACCAGCTCCACTACTACAGGGCATTGACACCAGCTCCACTACTACAGGGCCTTGACACCAGCTCCACTACTACAGGGCCTTGACACCAGCTCCACTACTACAGGGCATTGACACCAGCACCACTACTACAGGGACACCAGCACAACCACTACAGGGACACTATGGAAGGACAAACAGTAGGCATACTGTATGTGTGTGTTTATGTACAGTACCAGTCAAAAGTTTGGACACACCTTCTAATTTAAGGGTTTCTACATTGTTGAATAATAGTGAAGACATCAAAACTATGTAATAACACATGTGATCATGTAATAGCCAAAAAAGTTTTAAACAAATCCAAATATATTTTATTGCCACCGTTTGCCTTGATGACAGCTTTCCACACTCTTTGCCTTGTTAAAGGGTAATTTGTGAAATTTCTTTCCTTCTTAATGCGTTTGAGCCAATCAGTTGTGTCGTCACAAGGTAGGGGTGGTATACAGAAGATAGCCCTATTTGGTACTGTATGCTAAACGTGATATTATTTGTGCATGTGTGTGTGATGGTATTTATTTATTTATCTGTCTGTACGTGTGAAAAGAGAGGGTATGGATGATGTGTGAACAACAAAGGTGGGAGTGAGAGTATACAATCATGTGTGTGTGTGTGAGTGAGCGAGAGAGAGAGAGAGAGAGCATGTTCACGTCTGTGCGTGCTTCCTGTGTGGACACCACAGCCTTGGAACCTAATCACTGCACTGCCCTACACTTTGCAAAGGGAAAATATAGACAGCACTGTGAATATGCATGACGTGATTGGTTTTGCTTGTAAAATATATCTTTTGTTTTCCCCCTGCTTTTCTTGTCAATCCCCAGAGAAAGAGCATCATAATGGAATTGAGATAAATAGGCTGACACAACAGAGGTGGTGTTTTTTCATTTTTTTTTTCAGATGTTGCCCACAAAAGCAGTAGACAATGGAACATGGGTTCTACAGGAGACATTGTGGCGCTGGTCTCTTTTGTCATTGCTTTTCATAAACGCTCCATTTTCACTTCCTGATTGATTTAGTGTAATTGTCTTTTTTTTTTTTTTTTTACAGCTTCTCGTTAATGGCGGCTCAGCCCCTGAAGGGTTGAATTGTGATAGGGCCAATTACCGATCCTAGTGGGCCTAAGTCATCAGAATTACAATAGGAAAATAAATCATCATCCCTGGCTAGGCTTAACGGGCTTGTCTGAGTGTGTTAGCTATGTCAGTGTTTATGGAAGAAATTGGTTAATATCGAATGAAATATATGGGTGAATAGTGATTCATTGCTTTCAGAAGCCAATTACCGGTTGATAGCATATTCAACCAATCAAAGGACTACTTGGGAGGACTGTACTTTTGTTGGAGGTTTGTAAAAGAGGTTTGTAAAAGACATATCACATTTAGGGAGATTCAGAGTTGAGATGAATGCAAAACTCCTATTTTCACCTAAATCATTCATGGATGATAGTGAGACATCTGTATAGATCTCAAGTCATATTGCTGTCCATAGTGAAACATCTGTATGGATCTCAAGTCAGAATGCTGTCCATAGTGAAACATCTGTATGGATCTCAAGTCAGAATGCTGTCCATAGTGAAACATCTGTATGGATTTTAAGTCAGAATGCTGTCCATAGTGAAACATCTGTATGGATCTCAAGTCAGAATGCTATCCATTGTGAAACATCTGTATGGATCTCAAGTCAGAATGCTGTCCATAGTGAAACATCTGTATGTATCTCAAGTCAGAATGCTGTCCACAGTGAAACATCTATGTGGATCTCAAGTCAGAATGCTGTCCACAGTGAAACATCTGTATGGATCTCAAGTCAGAATGCTGTCCATAGTGAAACATCGGTATGGATCTCAAGTCAGAATGCTGTCCATAGTGAAACATCTGTATGGATTGCATTGATATAAGACATGATACAAATAGGACCAGTGGCAAGGCCTAAATTGAGTCAAAATATGTCATTATAATAATTTTGACATTTTCTTGAAAGTAACCTTTCCAAAGGGGCTTCCATCTCCACTTTCGTACCCATGAAAAGAGTTATACTTTTTGAAATCTCAAAATGACTAAAGACAGACTGTAGTGCAGATGCAAAATACTTTGCAATAAATGCTGTACACCTCTATAGGGGCTCAATTGAGAGCAAAATAAGTCAACCACACTGCATTTAATTTTAAACTCAAATCTGTTGCTATCCCATTTTGGTGTCAAATCAGATTCATAGGCCCTACATTAACTGACCCTACAATATATAGTGTACTTCAAAATAAATTACACTTGGTAATCCAAATAGGTTTCAAACATGTGGTGCAATGTTCTCTCTGTCGCCCAATTCAGTGTAGCAAATCTGCATGTATTACACCCAATGGATCTACTCAGCATAACGATACCTCTTTTGCTGCTTTTTAGCTGTTGACAACAGTGGAGAACTTACAGATATTCCGAGTTCCTTTTTTTCTCCTCAATTTTCTTTGTCCAATCTCTTAACCTTTTCCTTCATCACACACACACTCATCACCTAACACTTGTCTGGCTTCCTGCTCGTCTGACAGACTGAAAACACCTCCATTTCATCTCTTCACAGGAGATAGATTGACAAAAATGAAAGAGACTACCTTCAATGGACTACTACCTTAAAACACCAGTTCAGGTCCGGTAGAGAGGATTCTGTTCAGTTGCCTGCGTCTTTAAATATATAATCTATGCTGTACAGCAAGGCCAAACTTTACAGCCAGAGAAAAAACCTGGTTCCAATTTAACATGATCAATCGAAACAAAATGGAAGCCCACAAGCTCAAAACGTTTGGTCAAAGTGTAATATAAATATAAGACAACCATAACTCTATCCTATTTAACTGAAACAGGTACATGTGTGTCACAGAAATAATATATTTGTCACCGTGAGTCATCAGTGACTGAAATAGACATAGGAAATAGAGGAATGATTTTCTCATCCTAACGCTGTGCGACTCGGCTCACTCCAAGCTGTCACTGGGAATGTCGGGAATGTCCCCAATGATCTGATTTTCAAAGAGTTTTCTACCTTTTCCGAGACTGGCTTGTCAGTCAAACGAACACTAAGCACGGCTTGATGACAAAGGTCGGTGCGGAATCCGCTGATCATAAATAGCAACGATTACATCTGAGGGGTAAAACGATGCGGTGTTCCCTCAGACAACTAAAAACCTCCCGGCTGGTTTTTAATTGGCTGTGCCGGATCATTACCATCTAGAGGTACAGCTCAAACATTGTCTAAACACGTAAGTCCAAACATACACACCTGCTGCCGAACACATATACAGAATAATGTAAAAGGCGCACATTCGTGTCACACACCGTTTGTGTGTTAGGTGTGTGTGGCATGCAGGGCTTTGGTGGCGATTGTCACAGCTAGCTTGTGATAGAAACAGCTAATTCAAAACATTTATTATGATTCTTAGAGGTTAGCAGCAATGACTAGCGTCTACTCAATAAATGATCATCTCTGGTGCAGTCTGCTCTCTCTCTCTCTCTCTCTCCCAATAAAGCATAGTGTATTTGTATAGCATATTGAAATACGTTCTAAAGCATTATATTCACTTCCCCCTGCTCTCCTTCATCTTTTCAGTTGAAGATATGTTGCTAAATACAGAGTGTGTACTAAATAAAAACAAGATGGTTTGTTCATCTTAAAATCCATGGCACCCATCCAAACATTCCAGTGGAAGAAAAACTGCAACAGCCATTATTACGATGGTCGTAATCAAATCAGCATTGCTGCTCGAAATATATTGAACCCCTTTCGTATTTCACAGTATACCTGTGGGAAAACAGTGGTTGAGGCACCGCCAAAGCAAATTAAAATGAGCCGCTGATTACGACAACCCCAGCAACCATGTTCATTAAATTAAGTTGTAATTACACGCCCGTCGCTATGCTGGGTTATTTAGACTAATATTCATATTAAGTGTGTCATTCTTTAAAGATGGTCATTTCTGGGATTTTTGTTGTTGTTGATCAAAATAACATGTTCTCCAAGTTAGCTCCAAAACGGAGGCTTGGAAAGATTAAACTCATTCCTGCTGTTGTAATTGATTTGCAAAAATCTATGGAATTAAAAGAACTGTTGGCTCTCAACAATGCATAACAGTGCCAAGCCACATTCATCAGTCTGCCAAATTCTTTAATTCCATCCTCTCCATTTAACTTGGCCACTGGCCTCCAATTTATATTTCTCAAAAGCACTATCAATACAGATTCTCTATTTAGACACTTTTTAAAATGCAGGAGTAGACTTAACCTGGTCCGGGACACAGGACCATCATGTAATAAGCACAGGACAATATGGTAAAACGTTTACGTGAAGTTTAAAGTTTGAGTTCACCTGCCTCAAGCCATAAACAAAGGCACTAGTTGTGAGATAGCGATTGGGTGGGCCATTGGAAGGAAGCCTGGCAAATCATCAATCAGTCTGGGGCCCAGTAAATTAGTCCAGTCACCCCTAAACTTAACTAATAAAGCTCATGTGATCTATGTGTGTGTCATACATACACTGCCTTCAGAAAGTTTTCATACACCTTAACTATTCCACATTTTGTTGTGTTACAGCCTGAATTCAATATGTCCATGTATTTTTTATCCGGAAGAACTCCCCAGTTCTTAACAATTACAAGCATACACATAACATGATGCAGCCACCACTAAATCAAATAAAATAAAATGTTATTGGTCACATACACATGGTTAGCAGATGTTAATGCGAGTGTAGCGAAATGCTTGTGCTTCTCGTTCCGGCCGTGCAGAAATATCTAACAAGTAATCTAACAATTTCACAACAACTACCTTATACACACAAGTGTAAAGGAATGATTAAGAATATGTACATATCAATATATGGATGAGCGATGGCCGAACGGCATAGGCAAGATGCAGTAGATGGTATAAAGTACAGTATATACATATGAGATGAGTAATGTAGGGAATGTAAATATTATATAAAGTGGCATTGTTTAAGTGACTAGTAATACAATTATTACAGTAATGTGCTGTAATGGATTTGCCCCAAACATAACACCTTGTGTTCAGGACTAAAAGTGTATTACTTAGCCACATTTTTTGTAGTATTACTTTAGTGCCTTGTTACAAACAGGATGCATGTTTTGGTATATTTTTATTGTGTACAGGCTTCCCTCTTTTCACTCTGTCAATTGGGTTAGTATTGTGGAATAACTACAACATTGTTAATCCATCCTCAGTTTTCTCCTATCACAGCCATTATTAAACTCTATTGCTGTTTTAAAGTCACTATTGGCCTCATGGTGAAATCCCTGAGCGGTTTCCTTCCTCTCTGGCAACTGAGTTAGGAAGGACGCCTGTATCTTTGTAGTGACTGGGTGTATTGATACACCATCCAAAGTTTAATGAATAACTTCACCATGCTCAAAGGGATATATTCTGTTTTACCCATCTACCAATAGGTGCCCTTCTTTGTGAGGTATTGAAAAATCTCCCTTACAGATAATTGTGTGTAGGGGGTAGAGATGAGGTAGTCATTCAAAAAGCATGTTAAACAATATTATTGCACACTGAGTCCATGCAACTTATTATGTGACTTGTTAAGCACATTTTTACTCCTGAGCTTATTTAGGCTTGCCATAACAAAGAGGTTTAATACTTATTGACTCAAGACATTTCAGCTTTTCATTTTTTTAATTAATTTGTAAAAATGTTGAAAAACATAATTCCACTTTGACTTTATTGGGTACTGTGTGTTGGCCAATGACCAAAAACCTAAATGTAATCCATTTAAATGCAGGATGTAACACAACAGAATTTGGGAAAAGTCAAGGGGTGTGAATACTTTCTGAAGGCACTGTATGTCTGTCAATACCCGGAGAGCCGAGACATACACAGACATGACCAGTGACACAGGATGGGATCTGTACAGTACAACCCTCATACAGAAATTATCCACGCAAGCAGGCGGGCCTCATAGCTTTGTACTATATTTCCTGCAGGTTATCACCATACCGCAATCGTTAGCACTCAAAGGGGAGCTGTTACATTGTGCAACGCAGGGACATAGTCTCGTCTAATTCCCCCTGCACCGCTACCCGACGGTGAGGCCACAGCTCTACGCCCCTACCGGGAGGTAAGCACATAACTTACAGGGTTGGACATGAAAGAAAAAGATAGAGCAAGAGAGGGAGGGGGGGGTCTTCATGTTGTGTGTAGTCTTTGTGTGTGTATTTAAGGACTTGTCTAAATAGGAAGCAAATGTGTTTGGAAAAGAAAAGCATTTTCCCCCATGGAGATCTCCACTCTTAATCGTGTCCTGGCCAATGACACTGACAGAGATCGTATCTGTCTGATGTCTGATGTTAACACCCTGTTCCTGATAGAGAGAGAACTTGTGATGTGGACCCACATGTAGTCTGGGCCCAGAGCAGCGGAAACCCCTCAGGTCCAGCTGTATGCCACACATGACAGAAAGAGATGGTTGCATGACACTCAATACATCCGTATAATGATATAGTTAGGACACTATTACTGAACAAATCATTGTAGCTATTCTTAAGTAAGGTGTAGTGGATTCATCCACCAAACTGTGAGGAGGCTAATACAATTATTTTGGAAGTATAATTAGCTTGTAGTTCATTGATGTTGCAAGCAGGTGTTGTCACAGGAGGAAAGCAGCTGTTATTAGTATGTACTGCTGTTTGTAACACCATAAATATTTATAAAGTCCTTTTCAAATTGTGTGTTTACAAAATATTGCAGAGTGACCACAGATGGATGATCAGATGGAGGGGAAGATATGAGCGATAGAAAAACAACATTACACACTGCCGCAGTGATGTTTCAGTGAGCGAAGACCTCTGAAGTTCAGTCTGCTCCGAGTGGTTCCGTCTCAACCACGAATCTCTTTGAGAAAGTGTGCTAGGCAAAAGGAGCGAAGAGGAGGCTGTAGACAATAAGGTGCATCAGGGGGATCAGTGCCTCAGTTAGGCGTTCTAACTTTTTTAAAGGCAGTTCAGCCAGCCTAATGAGCATTAGTGGGAATGATGAGCTTTTAAAAGATTGCCATGGTCCACAGGGCCGCTGAAATGAACTGGGACCCCGCCAGCCTTCTTTCCAACCCTTGGTGACAATCTGAAATGTAATGCTCCAATTGCTGTGCAATTCTAAAGAAAAACTTTTAATTTGTGATGCCTCCTTAGGTGATGCTGGCTCTAGTGTTAAAAGTATAATCTAAAAATGATAAGGCTTATACTGTACAGTATATACTTTTCTGTGTTTAGAAAACTTTTATTCACCTTTTCGACATGTGTACTAATTCGCAAGCATAATATCCCCTGGATGTCTGTGATACATAATTGGTACCACAGGAGGTTGGTGGCACCTTAATGGGGAGAACGGGCTCATGGTAATGATACTCTAGACAGGCTAAATCAAAAGTTCACAGGATTTGAAAAATGTTAAATACTAGGTGAACCCAGCTGTCTGATATGTAGACAGGTGCAGCTAACAGACAGGTGTCAGGCCACACTCTTAGGAAAGCCATCCAAATCGCTCCAACAGAGTAATTGCCGGCCTGGCTGACAGGCATGGTGCAGAAGTGAGGAGGATAACAAGGTCCCTCTAGCCTTGTTATTTGGGGTGGAATGAAAGGCCTCACCTCAGTCAGAGTGAGCCAAACACTGCCTTATCACTGGTATCCCAGCCTTCGCAAGGTTACCATTTCTGTTGTTTAGCTTCAAATCAAAAACTTTTCACCACCCGATGACGAACAGACTATCAATCTGTGTTCTATTGGCAACAGTAAATACAGCTTTCATAGCATCATATACTTTCCTGGTTTTATTTGCTGATCTTTTCCATTTATTAAGGGTTGAAACACAATCAGGCAAGAATAAAAGACGATAAAACTAAGGAGAATCCAGATAGCAGCGCCAGCATCCATCTTCCATTGCCAAGACAGAATTATTATTATTATTATTTTTTTTTAATTATGCTGTAAGACTTCTTATCCTAATTTGATGTGCATGGTCAAACACTTGTGAATGGGAGAACACGGACATACTTCGCTGTTTGTAAAGAATAATTAGCACAGCATAGAGCCTCCTTAGGGATTACTAACACTGATAGTAATTTGGAGGGAGTTCATTTGAGAGAGAAGTGTTAGAATTATATGGTGCAGATGAATTGAATGAATGGCAACTTACACATGTATTGTTCACACCATGTTCATGATGCAAATACTATTTTAACCCAAGTCTGGCGTAATTATTCTGGGGTAAACATTCTGCCGTAAATATTCTGCATTTGATTGAATTGGGATTTATCTCTCTCTTTCTGTCACTCTTTCTCTAAAAAGAGACATTTCCAGTGTAAGTAAGTGACACAAACTCTCAGGTGGATATTAAAATGTCAGAGATCCTACTCTAAGGCACTTACAGTTTATGTGCATCCCATACCTCTGATGTCATGTGTTCAGCGTTTGACCTTTATATTTAGATGGGCCAACCTTGGTTCATGGAACTCCACTCTGTGAATGTTGAGTTGAAATGCATTCATATCTCTATTCCTTGAGTCCTTTCTCCCTCTATCACCCACTCTCCCATTTTTGGTCTGTATCTTGTTTGTGGTACATTTTGATTCCTTGTACAGATGTAGGATCTTAATTTGATTATCCTGTTTTTCCAGGAAACGTTTAAAAAGTCTTCTAAAGTTTGTAATTTCCACTTAAAAATGTCAGAGTTGATTAGCATTAACAAAAACTGTATCAACGTTTTACATCACACCAAATGCACGCAACCCGTAAATACTATGGTTCCCGAATTCCGGGATATAGGATATTGAAATGATAAGATTATAAGCAAGGGATCAACGAACATGTGAATAATAATTATTTCTTGTCATTTTTCTCAGCGAGGAGTCAAACTAGGAGTAATTAGAATAAATCCTTTGAATTAATCCATCCCTAAAGAGAATCATAGGAGTCACCTTCACATAGTTCCTTTAAATGAGGATAGTCATTCATCTACACAGTTTATATCTCTAGCAAACTGGGAACATGGTTATAATATCATATTTCAGATAATAATATACTGTATATTATAAGTCATGTTGCGGCTGGTTAAAAAAGCCAGATGAGAAGTACAAGGTGAAGTGTGTGATAGCGGTTGTTCAACACCGGTATTCAGTATACTAGTCAGACGGGGTCTCGCTGAAGCACAGTGTCCCAGTAGGACTATTATTATTACTCCTCTGTCCATAGTCTCTCTCTCTCCCTCTCACCCTCTCACCCTCTCTTCCGCTCTCTCTTTCCCTTTCTCTCCCTTTCTCTCCCTTCCTCTCTCCCAGTCCAACATCTGTAGATATGTTTTCATCCACTCCCTCCATTTGTAACATTCATAATAAATTATGATACATGGAATAAAACTCCCTGACACGAGCAGTTGCCAAACAGTTACGTGCATGGAGGCGGCGGGGCCCTCGCAATCAGTCAACATTAGTGCTGATGGGTTTGTACGTCTACTTTCCTGCAAGCTGGCCTACTCGCTCTATCTATCTACATAAGTGCTTCCAGGTGGTGGGTCTATACTCAATGATTTTCTAGATGTAGGCATTGATTGAGGAACAAGAGTGTACTTCGACATGAGATTTGGTTTCCTAACTGGAAGGGGCACACACAGTATCAGGATACAGAGACAGAATTCTTCTACCTCTTATGGAGGCTGTCTCTAGTCTGTTTGTCTAATGCACTCTGTGTACTGTAGATGTCTCAATTCTCACTGCCTTCACCAAACAGAGATGTGTCAATGCACTTGAGTCAGACCCTTCACAAATATTGATGTTACACATCTTCTAGACTTGAGCTGTGATGGTTTGTGGTGGTTCGTATCCGTCAAAATCAGATTGAGAAAATGCTTTGACTATGGGGCTCAGGCGATGGACAACGGAGACAAGTCAAAATCAAAATAATATTGTCACATACACCAGACAGGTGCAGTGAAACGTATAGTTTTATAGGGTCAGCCATAGTAGTAGAGCAGTAGTACGGCGGCTATCACTCACAATTCACTGTTAAAACGCCCTTCTTGGAATTCAGCAATATGGCAATTCTAGACAAATTTTGGTTCAATAACTGCTGTGATCTAAGATGATATGCATTACTTAGCCCTGCACTGAATGTCCAACTAACCCCAAATGTCTCCCAGGCATATTAGGTGATGAGAAGGGTTTAAGAGGTGGACAATATAGGTGAAAGAGGCAAATGGGCAGCCTTGTGGCGTTCCTCGATCCAGAGGTTACAGATTAATACCGGGATAGGGATTGACAGTCTGCTCAAAGGGGATGACAGGCCTTTAAAATGTCTTCACAGTGGGAAAACGTACGGCTGTCTGTGGCTTCGGAACGCTGGGAATGCTTTGTCCCATCTGCCTTGGCTCCGGGTGAGGTGACAGCAGTAACCTTGGAGTGGTGTGTGTGTGTGTGTGTGAGAGTGTGTGAGCGCTCTGTCTCTTTCCCTGTTCTATGGCCCCCCATGGGAAAAGCCGCAGGGTGATTCTGCTTTTCCCCATTAACTCCTCTCCGGTTTGATCATGCGTTTAATGTTCCCGCCGCTCCCCTCCCGCCGCTTCCCCACTGCGTCCTTAATGAGAACGAATCGGAATAACGTGATCAAGACGACATAAAAAACAAGTTTTATGAAAAGATGTGGGAAAGTAAAGGGGAAATGAGAAGGAACTCTGCTTTATGACAAATATGAAAAAGTAAAAATGAGGCGACAATCAGAGGGGGTTTGGTGGATGTGCGAAGATGGAAAAAATACATTTTCAGTGCCATGAAAGATGTTTTCTTTTACCTGAAACAGCTTTTTATTGCTTGCTTTTCTACAAACCTTGCCAGCAGGCATGCCAGGAAGGATAGTTAGACACATAGGTGGCGCGTAAGTTTCAAGTTTGGGGAAGCACATGTTCACTATAAAAATTCACGTTTATAATAAGACATCACATAACGGTCATCATTTTATTTGAATGGTAAATATCTTGATAAACTGTGTAAATTAAGATGGCATAGGCCTACTCACAATACAGGTGAATGCATATTCAATAGCAGTGTGTGCAGCATTGAGTTATTGAGCTTGTTTTGGCTGATCAGTGTAGGCTATGATGCTAAAGAATGACTGCTGTTAGTTTGAGAATATAAAAGAACAATCTATTCAATGCAAATGTGTCCAGCATAACGTCATGATTTGTGATCATGGATGCTTATGAAACTATTTTTAGACATTTTTCGTGATCGGGAAAATATATATTTTTCAGCTGTCAGGTCGCATCTTTAAATAACTCAGCTGCCAGGACAAAATTGGAAAGAACTTAATTGGCTAGTTCAGTGATCTTTGAAGAAATGGGCAGGTTGTAACCTACTACTACGATCTGTACCTCCGCTCCCTTTCACATCTCCTCACATCTCTCAATCGCTCAAATCACTTGTTGCTTTTTACTTCTACTTTGATAACTTGTTCAATGGCAATGACATCCGCTACCAAGCCATGAATGTGCATAATATCTAACAAGGAGAGTGAGAGTAGGGAAAATGATCAAACGACGACGCATGTTCTGTCTGAATGACTCAAATCTGCACGCGTGCTGATCTACAGCTTTCTGGGTCCAGAAACATGCAGGAAGATTCTTAGGTAGCTAAACCTGTTGCCAGCCTTTACATTTTAAAACACTTCCTTCTTTCCCTATTACGACAATCATCTAATCCGACTATCAACTGTCAATTTACAGATACGATTGGGGGTTGTCAGCACACCAGTAAATATGTTACACTGCAAGTGTGAAATGGCTCGTTGTCGAAAATGGTGCATGATCAACCTGACCTACCTGGTTAAATAAAGGTTAAATAAAGAAATAAAAATAAAAGAAAAATAACCAGCTAACGTTAGCTAGCTACATTGGCGATTAGGTCCTATATGATATCCTTGCACAATGTTTATCTAGCCAGATAACTATCATAGTAGCTAATATAGCTAGCTAGCTAACACCACAGATGAAATAATTTATAATAATAATTAATTAATTAATTGCATGTCCGGGTTAAACTAATATTTGTAACAGGAGTTTCGATTTTGGTTACTGTGTCAATTAATCCGTTTCTCAATGTTACACCTTTCGGTTGGAGAATGAGCTAGCAGGCTGCTGATGATGATTTTCCCAGCTAGACATTCCCCTGCATTGTGCACTGCTCATGGCTCAGGTGATGAGTGGCAGCTTGCATAGCAGCATTTTTGGTATGTAGAGGGACAATTATCAAAGCCGATAAAGAAGGGCCGATAGCCGATATACTAGAAAAGGCCAACATCGTTTTCTAATAAAGAGTGAATCTGTACACTCACTGGGGATATGGCCGATGATCTCCGCTGGTACCAGTAAGGCTTTATTGTTGATACCTAAACGACATATTACACTCTGTGCTTTCCATACTATGTTTTCTGGCGATTGTATTATGAAATATTGAGATATGCCTGGCTGTGCCTCTACTTTTAACTGACAGTCGCAACTCAACAAACATTCTGGTGTAGTAGCCGATTTTGTTTATTTCTGTAAAGACAGGAGTAGACTAATTAGGCTATATAATTTCGGCAATATAATTCTATTTACTTACTTGTCGGCCAATGGCTAGACAAGCTAGCTTCTATAACTTGATTGATGGCCTGAAATGGCTTCTTGGTAGCTAGTTATGAGGTATAGAGATTTGGAACCTGTCTGGGCTAGTTAAAGCCAACATCATAAAATTGCTAAGTGACTAGTAGTATTACAGAGAAACAACAAAACATTTTGTACAAAATTAATTTTTAAAAGATATGCATATTAACAGGACAAACCTGAGGGAGCACGTTTCCCTGTGCCCCCTATGGGAATGACGCCTCTGGTCATACTTTACATTGCAGTGCAATTTTGCCAGACATGAGCTGCAATTAAATATCCTCAGTACAATATAACTGTGCAAAAGTAGAACTGAATGCAGAGAACCAACCTGATGCAAAAATATATTGCTACAGTTAACCTAATAAATAAAAAATAGGAGCAGGCACAAATAATTTGAAAAACATGGTTAAAGGATGCATGTTGCACACTGTTACAGGTATATACTGTATTCATATAGTATCAACTTTTCCAAAGTAGAAGAAGCTAATGAACTGCAATAGCACTAACATACAACATGTGTCAATCAACTGTCTTCTTCACACATGGTATATTTGTAGTATTGCACCTCATTAGCAGTCTTATGGAGCACCTGCTTCCACAAGCTGTTCTTAGCACAGCCGACCTGGAATATAGCCACAAAATCTTTCCAGAGAACTTCATGGCTGTACAATTTTAAAGTATAAATGGAAGTAAATGCATTAGAGGCTATTTTTCTATTCTCAGAATGTAGGGTGAAAATCAAGCACATCTCCCCCTTTACAAAGTCAGTTCTATTCTACATACACATAGACTATGGAGATGGTAATATAAAACCACAGATTTTGCAGAAAAAGCAGCATACATGGATAAGGCTGACATATACCTTGGGTCAAATATTTTTTTTAAATGGTCTCCCTTCTCGACAAATATAGCGATTACAACCGCCTGGGTGTTGATGTTAAATGTCAAGTTGCCACAATATTTGACAAACAAAACACCCAATGCATACGAGCAGGGTTGTTGAGTAACAAAAAGGGAATATAAAAATTGGTAACTGTTATCCGTTACGTTACCAGCAAAAATATTGTTATCAGATTACAGATACTTCTGAAAAACTAGATGATTACTTTGAGGATTACTTTTAAATTCAGAAAAGATATTTGCTACAAAAAATCTTTAACACTTCTTTGTTTTCTCAATGACATTAAAACCAGCATTGAAAAAAGGCGCAAGTTTAAGTTCCACCTGAGCAAGTCTGACCACAAGTCAGAGACCACTGTGATGACACACCAGATGTGTTTGATGGATCGCAGGAAAAGAGAGCAGGAATAGGCTTTTGTTGACTACAGTCAAAGCTATGTATTCCAATTGTGCGACTGCTGTCGGCATCCAAATATTATCCAACTTGAATAAACGCTTGGATGTAAGGATGACAGCAGTGGTGTAGTTTTACAGCGATATGGATATCACTTATTATTGGGCTCCCGAGTGGCGCAACTGTCTAAGGCCCTGCGTCTCAGAGCAAGAGGCGTTAGTGCAGTCCCTGCTTCAAATCCAGGCTGCATCACATCCAGCTGTGATTGGGAGTCCCATAGGGTGGTGAACAATTTGCCCTGCATTGTCTGGGTTTGGCCAGGGTAGGCTGTCATTGTAAATAAGAATGACTTGCCTAGTTAAATAAAAAAATAGTGCATTGATGTGAATCACACTGCTGCTCTCTCATTTAGCTATTTGTGCCTTACGGATTGTGGTTGTTGTGGATGGCTGTTCACAAATCTAAATGTGTATTTGAACCTAATAATGGTTAAATTGAAGAAGTTTCAGCTGCCTATCAATCATTGTTTTTGAAACCAGTGGACAGCCAGTGAAAAATGTGCTCTTGCAACAGCTGAATAGTGCGGATCCCAGACTATGGAATACAACTGGGGCTTTTATTGCTCAATCTAATTCATGCTGATAAAAAATAAATAACCATAGGCCTAACGGATACATGCTCAAACTCACACACTTTTGATAGACTTAAAGGCACAATCTGTAGTTGCTACATACATTTTGGACTTATAAATTATATATATATTATTGTAAAGATATAATTTAATCGTATTAGTATATGTAGTAGAAAGCAATGGGTTAGAAGAAGCCTACATAACCAAGGCAATAAGTAAAATTTAACATCCAAATGTGGCCAGCTATGTAAACTTTAACACTGATTTATCCTGCAATAGATGTTGGTCAATTGGTAACATACATCTGTGTGTTCTTCTAATGCCTCTTAAGGGGACAGAAATCTAAAAGTAACTGAATGTAATCAGATTACGTTACTGAGTTTGGGTAATCCAAAAGTTACGTTACTGACTACAATTTTGGACAGGTAACTAGCAACTGTAACGGATTACATTTAGAAGGTGACCAACCCAACCCTGAATATGATCAAGAATAAAGAATTGATAATTCTGTACAAAATGCCTTTTGAAAAAAGCCAATGTCAAAGAAAGATACGGGGTGGCAGGGTAGCCTAGTGGTTAGAGTGTTGGGCTAGTAACCGAAAGGTTGCAAGTTTAGTTCCCTGAGCTTGAACTTGCAACTTTCATTCTGCCCCTGAACAGGCAGTTAACCCACTGTTCCTAGGCTGTCATTGAAAATAAGAATTTGTTCTTAACTGACTTGCCTAGTAAAAAAATACTTTATGAATGGCAACAAAACATTCATATTGACAACTGTTCGGTAAGGCTATAGACTTGGACTTTTCAGAGATCCATGTCAAATGGTGAAAGCAACAAATGGAAGTCGAGAGGCGGTACTAGTATTATCCTGGAATTATCAAGAGAGCATCAAATCAGAGGAGAAGGAGAGGGTTACTGTACACCTGTCTTGTCAACAAACGCATCCAACAAGATAGATTAAACAAATTAAGTTCTTTAACACAAGATAGGTGTAACTGTGCACTGTATTGACCGGGCTGTTGTGTGAATGATTGCCCTGCAATTCCAAAGTAATGTCTGTACACATCGTTGAATAGATGCACTTCAGTGATGACCATCTAAAGGACTGGACCTGTCAGTCTGTCAGCAATGCTACTGAATGGAAGGCCCTTAATGGCTGACTTCTGGCAGTGCCCGGATCTGTCCAACCTTGCTTTGGCATGATTGCTTTTCTGAATTAATTAGGAGTTCATTGATTCTTTCCAATCCCACTCTATCTGTGTTAGACAGATGGCAGTAAGCAGCCATTCCTGAGCTTTAGCGGGGAGTTTGTCAGCTCCATCGATGCCATTACAGTACATGTGCGCAATGGAGACTCACGGTAATGATTTTGGCTGGGAAGCTGAGTTGTTCACCATAAGATACTATAACTGGCACAGGAGATCCAGACAATTCGACCAGAAACACAAACAACAAATGACCACCTTCGAGTCTAGTTGAAGGAAAATGTTAGGGCTACTCTTCCTGAAACTTAAATGTATCAAACTAGTGAGCATGGGGATCTTACTAACTGGGATATTTTTCCTGTATCTTGAATAACATAAATCTAATGTTATATTCAAGGCACAGTATACTAAGAAACTCAAGGTGTGGTGAGGTGACCATCACCAGTACAGACGATGGAATTCTGTTAACCATCTTTCTTTTTGCACATTTGATATGAACAAACTAGTGGCTCTTTGCAATACTGAAAAGTTTCCCAAGGTAAGCGAGGATGGGAAAATGCTGATTTATTTTCCAAGTAAGTTACAACTGCTGTAGCAAAATAATTTCCATTTACTGGCAAGATCTATTTCATTGCTATCACCATTGTGCCCAAAGAGAAAATTAGTTTCGATAGGAACGGTTATCTGTGAATCAGACCTGAGATGTTCTTTGGCTAACAATGAACAGTTACTGTAGATTGCGATTAACACTGTGAACGTGCCTGACTGTATATAAGGACTGAACACAATAATGGGATCACAATGTATACAACAGGAGTATTTCAAACTGAAATGTGTAAGCATGAGTCATGTGGGTGATAGAATGCAATATGGAAAGATGGGTGATATAATGCAATATGGAAAGATGGGTATTTTGATTGTGTTCACACAGTCATTGAATTGATAAATATATATGTATGGTTTTAAAGGCCAGATGCATGGAAAATGTAGACATTATATTGGGCTGGTTTGACCCCTGTATTAGCTGTTAAGAGAGCTAACATTTCCATTGAAACCCTCATAGCACTCTTATATACATGTATGTATGCACAACACAACATTCCACTTTCATGGACAGTTTGTCATAAGATTGAGTCGTGTTTTGTTGTTGTGTAAAGGTCCCAGTAATATTTGTGGCAATGGATAAAGGCGCCCCCGCGTCAGAACTTCTGATCAATACAGACATAATGACCATGAACCTCAGTCTGACGCTGGCATTTAAAGGCAATCAAGGCATCCTGATTGTTGCCAATTGGAAAAGCGCAAAAGGGACATTTTTTTTTCCATCGTCTCAGCAAATGCTATGTCTGTCCCCTACCAAATCGATATTCTTATGATGTGCCAGGAATAGGAACAAAGGTAAAGAGAAGCAAATTATGAAAGTGTCTCACAAAGGATTCTGTGGGCCTCAGTAGCTGTAGCATAAACACTGAGCCCTGATTCAGACTACCAGTAAGGGGTTTAGGGACCAATTCAATCCAAAATGGAACCAGTTTTCATAAGGCAAAACAACAGCTTCCCACGCTCTGAGTATGTGCGCATTAATTAAGTAAATTAAATGTAGCTTTACCCTGTAAACTGTTAATGGGATCGGATCCCGTTAACGGGATCGATTTTGACAACATCCGATGAAATTGCAGAGCGCCAAATTCAAATAAAACAAATAGTAATATTAAACGTTCATGAAAATACAAGTGTTGTTCACCATTCTTTAATCAAACCACGTTGTCCGATTTACAATAGGCTTTACGGCGAAAGCATAGCATTTGATTATCTGAGGACAGCGCCCCGCAAGCTTCCTGCATAAACATATATTTCAAACCAGCACAGGCATTACAAATCCAAATATAGCGATAAAATAAATCACTTAACTTTGAAGATCTTCCTCTTGTTGCAATCCCACGGGTCCCAGGAACACAAAGAATGGTCGCACACAATCACGCGCAAAAGAGTGTCAGTGTCAGTTCTAATAGCCACTTCCCAGAACTTCTATTTCTTGTTAGTTTTTCAAAAAACAAGCCTGAAACCATGTCTAAAGACTGTTGACATCTAGTGGAAGCTATGGGTACTGCAATCTGGGAGCTAAAACCCTCTATAGTGAATAGTAAGTCAATTGAAAAACTGTGACATAAAAACAAAACAAATCTGGATAGATTTGCCTCTGGTTTTTGCCTGCCATATCAGTTCTGTTATACTCACAGACATTATTTTAACAGTTTTAGAAACTTCTCAGGGTTCTTTCTATCCAATACTATCAGTTATATGCATATCCTAGCTTCTGGGCCTGAGTAACAGGCAGTTTACTTTGGGCACGTCAGGCTCTCCGTACTTCCAAACACTGCCCCCTAGCCCGAACAGGTTGGGTTGCTGCAGAGTGAAGTTTTTGTTGTTGTTGCCAACCACTGAAACAGTAAAAATTGTATGACCCATAAAGAATTAGAGTCCTTGTCTTTGCCTGTTAATACTAGTATTGAGAACAGTGACTTTTTTCTCATTTATTCAGGATATTCTGTTAACTTTTAGCCTGCGACTTCTTGTTCACATAATTCATTTAGTTATCTACAAAAGTAACATTTTTACAAAAGTTATCTGTATTCAGGCACACATCTGGGTTTACTGTATGCATCCATCAAATCAAAACAAATCAAATTGTATTTATCACATACACATGGTTAGCAGATGTCAATGCGAGTGGTGCGAAATGCTTGTGGTTCTAGTTCCGACCATGCAGTAGTATCTAACAAGTAATCTAACAAATTCACAACAACTACCTTATACACACAAAAGTAAAGGAATGAATACGAGTATGTACATATAAATATATGGATGAGCGATGGCTGACCGGCGTAGGCAAGATACAGTAGATGGTATGAAGTACAGGATATACATATGAGATGAGTAATGTAGGATATGTAAACATTATATAAATGGCATCATTTAAAGTGGCTAGTGATACATTTATTTCATCCAATTATAATTATTAAAGTGGCTAGAGATTTGAGTCGATGGCCGAACGGCATAGGCAAGATTCAGTAGATGGTTTAGAGTACAGTGTATACATTTGATATGAGTAATGTCGGATATGTAAACATTATATACAACATTTTTAAAGTGGCTAGTGATACATTTGACACATTTCAGTTGAAAGCATTCGGTTGTACAACTGACTAATAATGGTGACTTTGACTTTGACTGATGCCTCAAAGTATTGGCAAAGTAGTATTGTTGCACCTCCATCAAGTCATTGTCATTGTTATCAACATTCCAAATATGACGCAGCCACATTGATGTAGAATGGGAGCTAATGAGTCTTTCTCCCAGTGATGTAGTTGAGTCACTAAACCTCCAGTCCGAATCAAGTCCCAAGTACCCAATGTCTGAGTTACCAATGGTTGAGTCACAAGTCGAGTAACGAGTCCCCGTGCTCAAGTTCTGGTCTAAGTGCTCAAATCTGAGTCACTGGGTCCACATTAACTCAATGTTAATTACCCAGTCAGATATAGCATAGTGGCGAAGGGGACATTGTCAATAAATAGTTTGCTATTCCTTTTCCTTTCTTTCTGTGCCACCAAATGTTTGTATATAGGATACTGGAAATATTACCAGGGCCAAGTTCAGTTGCAAAACGTTGCAGATAGAAATGCCATGAATAGAGCGGACATTATTCCTTATTCAACATGTCAGAGGCATGTTTGTTCAATATAAAATATTTATATCTGATCTTCCCAAAACAATGGGTCCTGCTGAACACACCCCAGGTTGTTAGTTGTAGCTAGCTAATGAGGTAACATGACTGACCAAGGTGTAGCCTAAACAAATGGTTAACAGCCCGGTCTGCAAGAAGCTTAGTTTTAGGACGGCCTGTGATACCCAGTCATGAATGTCAAATACGGCCCGCAAATGCACGATTGAAAGAAAAAAACATAGCGCCGGTATTATGGATCATGTCTGTTGAACGGTAATGTCTTCATTCTGTGAGGAAAAGAGGGAGACGTGGCTAGTACATTGGCTAATGGCTACAGATCCTTGCTATGTAATACAGTGGGGAAAGTGTGGGGGTTGAGCGAGACTGCAAATTCAAAAACATTTCTATATTCAAAGGAGAGAAAAACATAACTAGACTGCTTTACTATTAAAGTTAATTCTGCTGTAGTTTTTAATTTCTTAAAGCAGCTTGTGTTGCTTAACCAGGCAAAGGGTATCTAACTAAAAGGCTGGTGGTGACTGGTTAGCTATGGGGAAACAAGAGAGTCGCCTGTGTGATGTGTATAATCAGAGGCAGTCTCGTAGCAAAGCCTGTCTGCCTGTCTACCCACACTCAACGCTTGGTCCCCCGCAGCTCACCAGCTGATGTAGGCTAGGCTGTTTGTGCGGGGTGTGGGGCGTCCTTCCCACTGCTGAACAGAACTGCGCTGCTAATATTAATTGTGCTTATCACTGAAAAGCTCTCAATCTCTCCAAAAACTCATATCCAGTCGACATAGTAGTTAGATTTTAGTCACATAGATCATTTAGTCACATCTCGTTTTAGTCAACTGAAATGAAACATAATTTCCGTTTAGTTATATTTTTTTTCTCTGTCTTTTTAGTCAGTTATATTTTCATCAAACGCCACTGGAAAATATGTGGTGACAAATATTTTAGCCGCTATTTTTGTTGACGAAATGAACACTGCAGTGTGTCAGTGTGAGAAGGTGAACATTGGGCTCGGGAGGCTCAGTTTATAAGCCTACTGCCTTATCTCCAGAAATGACTCGGAGGATCTGAGCTCATCTCTCTGACACGGCAGATAAAGGAGGGGAAAAAATTAAGCTCGTCCATCATATCCCAATCCTGCCTAGTTTACTGTCCAATTTGTCTCTGAGCCGCACGGCAAAAATCCGGGAGCTTTTGTGCTAATCAAATGGACAAGAAATGGGTCAGTAACCAGGGGACACTTCTAAAACCCATTTATCTGACGGAACAATTAGGAAGAGAAATGGAGCTTCGTCTGGGGCTGAAACAGGACTGTTCTGTGGGCTGACAGCAAAGGCTCATGTCTGTTGTGCCTCATTCCCTCCGACTGAAACACTGCTTTCATAAAAAAAAGAAAAAAAAAAGATTTATGGCATCGATGTTATGGTGATACCCTATGCAATTTTTACATAACGCTCTGGTGTCATAGCAGGCAAGACACAGGATTCATAGTCTCAGATGAAGTGCTTTCCAAAATAAACTTCAATACCTGACATCTCACTGATTGTCAGTTCCGTATTCACATGAAATGATTAGCATGGGAAATGGAGCAATTTGCAGAGGTGAGTCATGCTAGACAATTTCTTTCGCTATGTGTGGGCAGCTATTTCTTTCTTAATAAAGTCCTATTTGTCTTCTCAGGAAGTGATTTTCATCAACTTCTTTGAACCACTGTTGAACCACGGCTAACTCACGTTGACATACATTTTGGTCTTGTGTAGCAAGTGGGTATTAACATCACAGTCACAGCATGCATGTAAGTATCCACTCAACATCAACAGTAGCCTAAACGGAAATTCGACTGAACTGAACTCTCAAATGAACACTAATTCAGTTAATATAATGCCTGTTTCTTTTTGAAATGCACACGTGCAGCTAACTAGTACATTGGAATATGATGGGTCTATGAAGGATATTTGGCTAATGTTAAAGTAAGATTTTGTACAAGTTTTTTGGCCTGAGTGCTGGGTTAGGTTTAGGGTTACGGTGCTCTTGAACAAAATAAGTATGTAGGAGTGACATGCTCAGGCACTGCTCCAAACATGTTGTATATATTCATCATCAGATAAACATTTCAGGTTTTCGCCTGATCTCAGCACATTTCTGTAAGTTCACCTTCAAACAAAATACTTTGTCAGCTGAGAGATGTGGAATGCATTGGCCTCTGTAATAAAAGGTTAAAGATCACAGGAAAGGTGCTTTGTCTTACAGTAAATATTCACCCTGTTTGACAGGCTACTGAAATTTCAACAAATGATGAGCATTGTTGAATATGATTAAGACAATGACCTATTCCATGGGGTTCAGCTATTGGCAGTAAATGGGCCAGAGAACCACCCGAGAGAGGCAGACCAGTGACTGGAAGGATAATTTTATTTACAAATGAACAGGAAAACCGTTTTTGAAGTCACACTTTATTTGGATAGTCCCATATACTGTAGCTGATCTACAGATGTCCATGCTATCAAGAAAACATACACTGACCAAAAATATAAATGCAAAATGTACAGTGTTGGTCCCATGTTTCATGAGCTGAAATACAAAAGTCCCAGAAATGTTCCAGACGTACAAAAAGCGTATTTCAAATTTTGCACAGAAATTTGTTTACATCACTGTTAGGGGAGAATTTCTCCTTTGCCACCCACTTGACAGGTGTGTCCACCTGAGCTGTTTCCAGATAATTTAATGTGAATTTCTCTATCATAAGCTGCCTCCAACGTTGTTTTAGAGAATTTCGCAGTACGCCCAACCAGCTTCACAACCGCAGACCACGTCAGCCCAGGACCTCCACATCCAGCTTCTTCACCAGTGGGATCGTCTGAGGCGGTGCTGAAGAGTATTTATGTCTGTAATAAAGCCCTTTTTTGGGGAAAAACACATTCTGATTGGCTGGGCCTGGCTCCCCAAAAATACAGTAATTTTCTTGTTGTCAACTGCCTCCACATAGAACACCTCATAATCTCTCTGTAACTGGAACGAGAACATGAAGGGTTACTTGAGGATAATATTTTCCTCTTCTTCCAGGCCATCATACAACCGTCGTTTTTTTAAGGGTAGTAATGCGGTCTTCCCCATCCATCCCAATTTTACTAGGGAGGGAAACGGTGCCTTTAAATGTTTGCCGTTCGTACCACCTTGCTGCCTCTAGGGTGTTCCTTAGAAGAACAACTGCTTCCTTGAAAAAGAAGGAAGAATAAATATTAAGAGTAGTGCCTCATTGGGTGATTAAGTCAAATTACACCCCACTTTCACAATACCACCATGCAAACAAAAGCCATTATTACTAAAGGGGTTTTCAGTGATATCTATAACTACTGACAAGTCATTACAACTATTTTATCTTGCCATGAATCAAGCCTTCAGCATTACATACAGTAGACTACATACCCAGTTCACAGCTCCCAGTTCACAGCTCCCAGTTCACCGTTCATTTTGTTTTCAGTATCGTCTAGAAAGAAAACAGATTGTGGTCATTAGCCTCTTGGGGATAACATCTGGAAAAATGTAGAGTGCCAAATTAAAATTACAGAACTAGAAATATAAAACTTTCATGAAAATACAAGTGTTTCACACTCTTCGAAAGCTTAGACTCTTGGCAATCTCACAGCGTTGTCAGATTTCAAAAAGGCTTTACAGCGAAAGCAGAACATTTGATTGTCTGAGGACAGCGCCCCATGTACTTCCGCCATTAGCATAATAATAAAACCAGCTCGGGTGTCACAAAACACATAAAAAGAGATAAAATAAATCGCTTACCTTTGAAGATCTTCTGCTGATGATGTTCCGAAGTGTCCAAGCAAGACATCCAATGTTCCTTTTGTTCGAAAAGTCCATATTTATATCCATAAAGCTCCATTTGGTTGGCGCGTTCTGTTCAGAAAATCCACCGTCCACTCGTCCCATTATACAAAACAAAAAATATACCTATAAACTTTGTCCAAACAAATCAAACAACATTTATAATCGATCCTTAGGTACACTATTATGTATATTAAGTATAATATTTCACACGGATAATATCCTGGGCGATAGAAAAGTAAAAAACCGAGGTGCGCGCTCCCGGGTCCCACGCGTCACAGACAGAAATGACTTCCTCACTCCACTTGGAAAAACTTCCTGTATTCGTCTAGTTTTCAAGGTAACTCTACAAACCTTTTTCTAAAGACGGTTGACATCTAGTGGAATTCTTAGGTACTGCAACCTGGGAGCTGGATGAACTACTTACGGAGTGGTGGGGCGCTAGCCCCGACACTACTCGGTGAAATGCAAGGCGCCAAATTCAAAATCCAAAAGTTGAATTATTAAATCATCAATATACAACTTTTGCATAGTCATCAAAAGCTCTGCTTCTTGGCAATATTACAGCGTTGTCAGATTTCAAAAAGGCTTTACGGCGAAAGCACAACATTTGATTGTTTGAGGGTAGCACCTCCAATATTCCCCATTAGCATAAATTCATAAACCATCGCGGTTCACACAAAACACATTTCACAGCGAAAACAAATCCCCTACCTTTTGAAGAACTTCTGCTGAGGGCTTCCCAAGTGTCCAACGAAGACATCCAATGGTTCTTTTGTTAGAAAAAGTTATTTATTATATCCATGAATCTCCGTTTGGTTGGCGCGTTATGTTCAGAAAATCCAACGTCGAATCGCCCACTGAAACGTGAAGAGAACGCGTTCAAATATACCTATAAACTTTTCCTAAACAAATCAAATACCAGTTAAAATGCATCCTTAGCTATCCTTTTATGAATATTAGCGATAATATTTCACTCGGATGGTCACCTAAACGTTATATAAGTAAAATAAAGTGGGACGCGCAGCCAGACTCGAGCCCGAGAAAACTTGTTGACATCTGAGATACCTTGGCCATTTCCTGTACCTTTTCGTTCTGTTAACTCCAATCTCTCTGAGTCTTTGTATATAGACTGTTGACATCTAGTGGAAGCCATAGGTACTGCAGTCTCAGTCCTGGTTACAATTGGATTCAATGGGGAGTGTGTCAAACAGAGCAAAAGGTCACCAGAAACTGATTTCCGGATGGATTTTTCTCAAGTTTTTGCCTGCTAAATGAGTTCTGTTATACTCACAGGCATTATGTTAACACTTTTAGAAACCTCAGAGTGTTTCCTATCCAATAGTACTAATTATGTGCATATCCTATTTTCTGAGCCTGAGTGGCAGGCATTTTGCTTTGGGCACGCCAGACTCTCCAAAACCGTCACCTCACCTGCCGCTCCCTAAGAAGTTAAATGAAATGATGAAATGATGGGCATAAAGACTAATTCAACAATTTCAGTGCAGCCTTTGATATTATTGACCATAACCTGTTTTTGAGAAAATGTATGTATTAAGGCTTTTCGACTTCTGCCATGCTTTTCAACTTCGTGGATTCAGAGCTATCTATCTTATAGAACTCAGAGGGTTTTCTTAATGGAAGCTTCTCTTATGTCAAACATGTAAAGTGTGGTGTACCACAGGCAGCTCTCTAGGCCTTCTACTCTTTTCTATTTGTATCAATGACCTAAACAAAGCAACAACAACAACAAAAAATATATAATATATGCATCAGAAACCACAACTACTGAAGTCACTGAAACCCTTAATAAAGAGTTGCAGTCCATTTTGGAATGGGTGGCCAGTAATAAACTGGTCCTGGACATTTCTGAAACTAAGAGCATTGTATTTGGTACAAGTCATTCCCTAATTTCTAGACCTCAGCTTAATCTGGTAGTGAATTGTGTGGCTGTTGAACAAGTTGAGGAGACTAAATGACTTGGTGTTACCTTAGATTGTAAACTGTCATGGTCAAAACATATAGATTCAATGGTTGTAAAAATGGGGAGAGGTCTGTCTGTAATAAAGGTCTGTCTGTACCAAACTCCACAAAACAAGTTCTGCAGGCTCTAGTTTTATCTTATCTTGACTATTGTCCAGTCATATGGTCAAGAGCTACAAAGAAGACCTAGTTAAGCTGCAGATGGCCCAGAACAGAGCAGCACGTCTAGCTCTTTATTGCAATCAGAGGGATAATATTAATACTATGCATGCCGGTCTCTCCTGGCTAAGAGTTGAGGAAAGACTGACTGCATCACTTCTTATTTTTAGAAGAAATATTAATGAGTTAGAAATTCATAATTGTTTGCATATTGAACTTACACACAGCACTGAAACACAAACTTACCCTACCAGACATGCCACCAGGGGTCTTTTCACAGTCCCCAGGTCCAGAACAAATTCAAGGAAACATACAGTATTAAACAGAGCCATGAGCGCAAATGAACAGCAAACCTTTTTAAAAATAATAATTAAGCAACACCTCACGGCACAATGCCTCACCCCCATGTGATCTACTTCTTGTGTGCATGTACTGACATGTATGTGTAACTGATAGATTCACACACACACACACACACACACACACACACACACTACATGTTCATATTTTTTTATGTACAGGATCAGTCAAAAGTTTGGACACCTACTCATTCCAAGGTTTTTCTTTATTTTTACTATTTTCTACATTGTAGAATAATAGTGAAGACATCAAAACTATGAAATAATACATATGGAATCATGTAGTAACCAAGACAGTTAAACAAAATATATTTTACATTTGAGATTCTTCAAAGTAGCCACCCTTTGCCTTGATGACAGCTTTGCACACTCTTGGCATTATCTCAACCAGCTTCATGAGGTAGTCTCCTGGAATGCATTTAAATTAAAAGGTGTGCCTTGTTAAAAGTTAATTTGTGGAATTTCTTTCCTTCTTAATGCATTTGAGCCAATCAGTTGTGTTGTTACAAGGTAGGGGTGGTATACAGAAGGTAGCCCTATTTGGTAAAAGACCAAGTCCATATTATGGCAAGAACAGCTCAAATAAGCAAAGAGAAACAAGAGTCCATCATTACTTTAAGACATGAAGGTTAGTCAATATGGAAAATGTCAAGAACTTTGAAAGTTTCTTCAAGTGCAGTTGCAAAAACCATCAAGCGCTATGATGAAACTAGCTCTCATGAGGACCGCCTCAGGAAAGGAAGACCCAGAGTTACCTCTGTTGCAGAGGATTAGTTCATTAGAGTTAACTGCACCTCAGATTGCAGCCCAAATAAATGCTTCACAGAGCTCAAGTAACAGCCACAACTCAACATCAACTGTTCAGAGGAGACTGCATGAATAAAGCCTTCATGGTCGATTTTGCTGAACAGAAACACTACCAAAGGACATCAATAAGAAGAAAAGACTTGCTTGTGCCAAAAAACACGAGCAATGGACATTAGACCGGTGGAAATCTGTCCTTTCATCTGATGAGTCCAAATTTTAGATTCTTTGTTCCAACCGCCGTGCCTTTGTGAGATGCAGAGTAGGTGAACGGATGATCTCCGCATATGTGGTTCGCACCTTGAAGCATGGAGGAGGAGGTGTGATGGTGTGGGGGTACTTTGCTGGTGACACTGTCTGTGATTTATTTAGATTTCAAGGCACAGTTAACCAGCATGGCTAGCACAGCATTCTGCAGCAATACACAATTCCATCTGGTTTGCGCTTAGTGGAACTATCATTTGTTTTTCAACAGGACAATGACCCAAAACACACCTCCAGGCTGTGCAAAGGCTATTTGACCAATAAGGAGAGTGATGGAGTGCTGCATCAGATGACCTGGCCTCCACAATCACCCGACCTCAACCCAATTGAGATGGTTTGGGATGAGTTGGACCACAGAGTGAATGAAAAGCGGCCAACAAGTGCTCAGCATATGTGGGAACTCCTTAAAGACAGTTGGAAAAGCATTCCAGGTGAAGCTGGTTGAGAGAATGCCAAGAGTGTGCAAAGCTGTCATCAAGGCAAAGGATGGCTACTTTGAAGAATCTAAAATCTATTTGGATTTGTTTTTTGGTTACTACATGATTCCATATGTGTTATGTCATCGTTTTGATGTCTTCACTATTATTCTACAATGTAGAAAATAGTACAAATATAGAAAAACCCTTGAATGAGTAGGTGTGTCCAAACTTTTGACTGGTACTGTATGTAAATTGCAAAGTATTTTGTCTGCAATGTCTTTTTCGTTATGTGTCGGAACCCAGTAAGACTAGCTGTCGCCATTGGTGTTGGCTAATGGGGATCCTAATAAATCAAAATCTAAAAGAGCTACAGACTATCAGTGACATTTCAACAAACAATCTACTAACCCTAGCCTTATCTACTAACCCTAGCCTTATCCTAACCCTAAACTTAACCCTTACCCTAACCCTAAACTTAACCCTTACCCTTTCTCTAACCCTTATTCTTAACCTAACGCTAACCATAACCTTAGCAAGCAGTTTCTTATCAACAGGTAGTTTGATGATAGTATGACTATAGAGCATCTACAGATGGACTATCCGGACTGTACAAATAAAGTGTGTCCTCAACTGCTTGCTAAGGTTACAGTTAGGGTTAGGTTTAGAATAAGGGTTACGGTATGAGTTAAAGGGATACTTTGGGATTTTGGCAATGAGGCCTTTTATCTATATCACCAGAGTCAGATTAACTCGTGGATAGCATTTTATGTCTCTACATATAGTTTGAAGGAAGTTGCTAACTAGCAGTAGTACGCAATTTCTAGCTAGCATAAACTTCCAGTCATTGCGCTAATGCTAATTAACTTTTTTGTTTGCTTACTGTGAAAGCAGACACATACTGTATAGAAATTCTTAAGTTGGGTTAACTATCCCTTTAAAACGTATCCAACCTCTTCCTTTTTTGCCTACCATTGCAGCCGTAGTCACCATGGCAATAATTGGGTCTGATTAGTAGCAGTGATGGACAGTGACCCAATGGACGATCCTCTCCATCTCTTTCAGTCATTCCTAAAGTTCTATTTTCAAAAGAGCAAATCACTTCTTTGTGCTGGGGCAAACAGTGAGCAGAGTGAAATGGACTGTGCAGAAGGGCAGACTGGAACACACACAGACACAATGGCCATCTGTACCCATGGCAGCAATTATCTCCCACCTCTTCAACAATGTATTTTTTCTCTCCCTTTCCCTGCTCCTTCTCTTTTTCATCCTGTACTGTCAGAATACTTCGTAGGTACCTTCAGATGTATCCAGGCTACGATCTGCACTCTCTCAAGGTAAGAAAGGAATCTTCGCTGAACTGAAGCAAGGATGTGACTCAGTGCTTATGAAGCTCAGCCTGTAGGCTTGCAACTAATCAAATCCTCTCTTTTTTTTATTGTTTTCACATTTTCCAAATGATCTTCAGACAAGATAGAGTTCATAGTCAGAATGATGATGATTATTATGATCAAATAATAAAGGATCTTCAGAGACTTACTAGATTTCCTAGTAAATTGCAAGTTACTAGAGTAACTACATGTAAATACAATGTAACAAGCTAGTAGGTAGGTAGTACTTGCCATTTACTTCCCAGAATGGTCAATTGTATTAGAGATATTGACACCAACTTACAAACTTCAATGGCTTTATAGAGCATTCATTAAGTATTCAAGTTCATAGCCCTACATAGATTCTTCACAAATCATTTATTTGTGAAGTCATACTGCATAAAGGGTGTTATAAAATAGCCTTACAGCTGACTTTTTTAATCTCTCTTTATATACAGGAGCATGACATCTGCTTATGAATGACATATCACCCACACTGAGTGTACAAAACATTAGGAACACATGCTTTTCCATGACATAGGGCAGGTGAATCCAGGTGAAAGTTATCATCTCTTATTGATGTCACCTGTTAACCCATCAGAGTCCAAGCCCTGTCTTAGCCGGGGAAGGGGGGTTCTACTAAGCTATATGGAATTGTTTTAAGGTCATACCAAGGATCATTTAGCTATTTGATTTAGAAATATAAAAAAAAGTATACAGTACAAGACAAAAGTTTGGAAAGGGTTTTTCATTTTTTTTTTTTACTATTTTCTACATTGTAGAATAATAGTGAAGACATCAAAACTATGAAATAACACATATGGAATCATCTAACCATTTTTTTTTAAATACATCTAAATAAGCTGTCATCAAGGCAAAAGGTGGCTACTTTGAAGAATCTCAAATATAAAATATATTTTGATTTGTTTAACACTTTTGTGGTTACTGCGATTCCATATGTGTTATTTCATAGTTTTGTTGTCTTCACTATTATTCTACAATGTAGAAAATAGTTAAAATAAAGAAAACCCTGGAATGAGTAGGTGTGTCCAAACTTTTGACTGGTACAGTATATAAAAAAAACAGATTCACTACATGGAACAACAAATAGTGTGTCTCTCCTATATCTGAGAGATATAATAAGATCAGGAAACATATTTTTTTACATGTATTTAACCCCATATTTTTGGCATTATACAGTCTCCGTGTATACTTCCATGAATTTCTTCAACTGGTATCGGGGACCTTCACACAAGTCTTGTGAGGCCCATAGAGCTAAACAACCATAGAGTCTCCTGACACTTGTAGAGCAAAACGGAAAACACCATCATCTTTGTGAGAGTCTCATCTTTCCATAGAGGGGTCATAGTTTGTAGGCCAAACCGTTCAGACGCTACAGGCAATTTTGTGAGAAGACCAATTTTTGGGATGTCTCGTGGTCTGACAAACACCACTCTAGCTCTGTCACCTTTCACCGCAGATGCAGTAGTGTTACATAGGCGGATGCAATGGATTGAGACAGACATCTCCAGCTTAAACTGCCAGATATTTCTGGGGATTTAAAAAAAAATATTCTAAGGTTTTGTACACTCCGTGTATATACACCTTATAAATGTAGTAACCTGACATTTAGATTAATTGTTTACCTGGCTGACCACATATACGGGGGCTCCCGAGTGGCGCAGGTCTAAGGCACTGCATCTCAGTGCAAGAAGCGTCACTACAGTCTATGGTTCAAATCCAGGCTGTATCACATCCGGCTGTAAATGGGAGTCCCATAGGGTGGCGCACAATTGGCCCAGCGTCATTTGGGTTGTAAATAAGACTTTGCTCTTAAGCCTTTGAAGTTATGTTTAATTTAAAGTACATTCAACAGATCAAGACCACAGATCAGGTATCATTTTATAGAACATACCAAAGGGAAGATATCAAACTTAAATTATTTTAATTGCTGTTATGACTTTCTACGCTTATGACACACTATTAACAGATCAACTCCGACATCATTGTTCAAATGATATGAATAGACTGTGAAAAGAACATAAGAGTAGTTCTCCATCTCTCTACACTGTGGCTGGGTTTTATATGTTTTATTTGTCAGAGTCTTTTGGCTCTTGATGGCATCCATTAAAAAGAAAAGGTACCTATCGTAATACCAAGACACGGTTTGACTGGCAGAGTGACAGGCCTCATTGTCCAAGAGAAACAGAGAGATAATACAAGGGGGAATGGAGATTGATATGGGGGGGAGACAGGATGAAGTCATTTGCAGACTGTGATTAGAAGGTAAAGAAGGCTTTTTTTCTTTTCTTGTTTTGATCTTTCTTTTTCTGTCGAAACATATTTTTCCTGATAGCTCATTGCCCTGAATGTCATACCAGACTTAAATGGAATTTCTATTGACATTTCAGACTTTTCTTTTTCATTTTCTTTTTTATTCAGTGCCAGTTTTGAGTGAACCCATAATGCGGTCTCTTCTTTGTTACATGGCTTGAAGAAAAGACGTTGCACTCTTAAAGAAGCCTTCAGCAGGTATTTATTCAGGACGCACATTGCTGTGACGGTTTTAACACTGATTTCCAACGTGCACAATTGGAACATGCAGTAGATGTTGTCTTTGACTGAACTAATTAAGTCCCCCTTTAACTAGAACTCGTTGTCACCCATCAGGCATTATTGTTTGTGTTTTATGTTCAGACGCTACTCTTGTTCCTGTGTCCACTATGTTTGCTCTTATTAAACTCATCGACTGCACCTGCTTCCTGTCTCCCTGTGTCTTTGTTACAGAATGATGCCTTACAGAATGGAAGCAGCAGCCAACTGAAACATCTCCCAGATGGTCGGCGAACAGGGAGACCTACTTCAACACACCACGACCAGTTGGCGCAACTGGGGACGGCTATGGATGAGGTCCTCCGCGTTCTTCAACGTCTAGATCTTCCTCAAGGGGCATCACCTCCAACGAGCGGAGGATCTTCTATCATGAGTCGACCCAGCGAGCCAGCACCCCAGCCCATTGTCCCTCATAAATGACGAGATTCTGTGGCTTCCTCCTCCAGTGCTCCCCCTATTTTGCTCATCAAACGGGAGCCCCCACCACGAGAGGTCCAAGGTTGCTGACCAGGCGGACATTGGAGTGGGTTACGGCCATCGGGAGGAGCTGGGTTCCTATGGGAGGTTCATGGCTCTGTTCAGAGGAGTCTTCGATCATCTACCGGAGGGCAGAGAGGGGGGTGAGCGCCTATTCCAACTGCGGCAGGAGGACCAGACCGCTGCGGGGTACGCCCTCACCTTCCGTACAGCGGCAGCATCCAGTGGATGGAAAGAGTCGGCGCTCTGCACCTTATTCAGAAGAGGATTGTGCGAGGAGGTCCAGACGGAGTTGGCATGCCGAGACGACACCCTCTCATTGGACACACTCATCGCGATGGCCATCCGTCTGGATAACCTCCTTTTGGAGCGTCGGCACTCCCATCGCCTCTCTCCCTGCTTTGAGTCACAGCCTGAACCCAAGGAGGTAGGGGCCACACGCCTCCCCGCGGATGTGCGACGCCATCGGAGACAGCTGCGGCTCTGTCCTTACTGTGGTCAGGAAGGGCACCAGCTTCAACAGTGTCCACTACGTCCCAACCCGGAAGCCACTAGAGCAGAGGGACAGCCCCGTGATCATCCGTCTCTTGGGGTAGGTGTGAGTATTTCATCATCACTCTCCACCAAACCATTTTTTGTACCAATTTCACTAGCTGGCTGTCCCTCATGTGTTGTTTCTACAGCTCTAGTGGACTCTGTTGCAGCTTGGAATTTTATTGACCAGGCCCTTGCCTCCTCCCTGAACATAACATCATACCTGCTTTCCCCTCTGTTATTGGTTCAAGCGCTGGGTAACCGACCAATGGTTAATCCACAAAAATTTTACCCATGTGCATACTACTCTAAAAAAAAGTATCCTTCAGAAATTGAACTATGACGTCAGTGAGCGGGAGATCTTGGCAGTGAATTTGGCATTAGAGAAATGGAGACACTGGCTGGAGGACACCACGGACCTGCTCCCTTCTAGTGTGTCCTGGGGTACCAGCTTCCCCTGGCCTCATGGACCCCGAGCCAGACCGAAGTCCCTGCGGTGGACGAGTGGTTCCGGTGCGCAGAGGAGGTTTGGGATGCTGCCAACTGAGGCTCCAACGCGTCGTCAGCTGCCAGAAGGAGCAGGTGGACCACCACCGCAGTGAGGCAACCGTTTTCCATCCTGGTGATTGCGTCTGGCTTTCCACCAGGAACCTCCGCTCCGCCTGCCCTGCCGGAACATGAGCCCCTGGTTTGTCGGGCCATTCAGTCCTTATTGGGTCAATAAGAACTTACAGATTACATCTTCCCACTAACTACCGGATCTCACCCTCTTTTCACATTTCCCTCCTCACGTTTCATGGTCCCCTGGCTGATGCCGTCCCCCACGACACCCCTCCGCCTCCCCTGGACATTGAGGGAGGTCCGGCCTATATTTTCAGAACACTCCTGGACAACATTCTAGATCCCAACATCATCCGAGATTTCCACCTTCGCTGTCCAGACAGGCCCGCTCCTCACCCTCGGGGCAGTCCTCCTGGCCGGCGTCGTCATGCGGCTGGAGCATGAAAACGATGTAAACCATATGCCATGGCCGTCTCAGTCACCAGATCTCAATTTTATTTGAGGCCTTTCTGTTTTCACTGGATGGGGAGCAATGTTCCCTCCCTCCGGCGCTCAATGTCGCCGGTCTACTAACCACCGGTCCTGGCAACCCATCATTACGCACACCTGACAACCTTCATTATACACACCTGGACTTCATCACTTCCCTGATTACTCCCCCTTTATCTATCACTCTGTTGTCACCCATCAGGCATTATTATTTCTGTGTTATGTTCAGACGTTGCTCTTGTTCCTGTATCTACTCTATGTTTGTTCTTAATAAACTCACTGACTACCAGCTTCCTGACTCCCTGCATCTTCCTTACAGCACCCATGAACCCAACTCTTATCACTTCAATAAAGAACACGTAAAACAATACTTAAACACATACAGTTGAAGTCGGAAGTTTACATATTATTTTACTTATAACTCACTGTATCACAATTCCAGTGGGTCAGAAGTTTACATACACTAAGTTAACTGTGTCTTTAAACAGCTTGGAAAATTCCAGAAAAAGATGTCATGGCTTTAGAAGCTTCTGATAGGCTAATTGACATAATTTGAGTCAATTGGAGATGTACCTGTGGATGTATTTCAAGGCCTACCTTCAAACTCAGTGCGTCTTTGCTTGATATCATGGGGAAAACAAAAGAAATCAGCCAAGACCTCAGAAAAAAATTGTAGACCTCCACAAGTCTGGTTCATCCTTGGGAGCAATTTCCAAACGCCTGAAGGTACCACGTTCATCTGTACAAACAATAGTACGCAAGTATAAACACCATGGGTCCACGCAGCCGTCATACCGCTCAGGAAGGAAACGTGTTCTGTCTCCTATAGATTAACGTATTTTTGTGCGAAAAGTGCAAATCAATCCCAGAACAACAGCAAAGGACCTTGTGAAGATGCTGGAGGAAACAGGTACAAAAGTATCTATATCCACAGTAAAATGAGTCCTATATCGACATAACCTGAAAGGCCTCTCAGCAAGGAAGAAGCCACTGCCCCAAAACCGCCATAAAAAAAGCCAAACTACAGTTTGCAACTGCACATGGGGACAAAGATCGTACTTTTTGGAGAAATGTCCTCTGGTCTGATGAAACAAAAATAGAACTGTTTGGCCATAATGACCATCGTTATGTTTGGAGGAAAAAGGGGGGAGGCTTGCAAGCCGAAGAACACCATCCCAACCGTGAAGCACAGGGGGTGGCAGCATCATGTTGTGGAGGTGCTTTGCTGCAGGAGGGACAGGTACACTTCACAAAATAGATGGCATCATGAGGAAGGAACATTATGTGGATATATTGAAGCAACATCTCAAGACATCAGTCAGGAAGGTAAAGCTTGGTCGCAAATGGGTCTTCCAAATGGACAATGACCACAAGCATGCTTCCAAAGTTGTGGCAAAATGGCTTAAGGACAACAAAGTCAAGGTATTGGAGTGGCCATCACAAAGCCCTGACCTCAATCCTATAGAAAATGTGTGGGCAGAACAGAAAAAGCGTGTGCGAGCAAGGAGGCCTACAAACCTGACTCAGTTACACCAGCTCTGTCAGGATGAATGGGACAAAATTCACCCAACTTATTGTGGAAGGCTACCCAAACGTTTGACCCAAGTTAAACAATTTAAAGGCAATGCTACCAAATACTAATTCAGTGTATGTAAACTTCTGACCCACTGGGAATGTGATGAAAGAAATAAAATCTGAAATATATAATTCTCTCTACTATTATTCAGACATTTCCCATTCTTAAATTAAAGTGGTGATCCTAACTGACCTAAGACAGGGACTTTTTACTACGATTAAATGTCAGGAATTGTGAAAAACGGAGTTAAAAATTATTTGGCTAAGGTGTATGTAAACTTCCGACTTCAAATGTATGATTCAATTGAGACTTTAAAAATTAAGTTAATCTCAACTAATATTTTAACTCAATTACACTGACCTTAGGAACTTTTGACACTTGTAATATTTTGCCTAAGTCTGTGAGTCATCTATCTAAAGGACAGGTCAGCAACACATTCTGAACTATCTGAAAATAATATGTGAATGGAATATTTTTCAATTTGATCAAAACCACCCACACTGAATAGAAGAGGATGACCTAGTGTGTGGGTATTGCTTTTTTCACTACAGCCAGTGTACGGAACAGTGACCCCAATCTATGCACTCACTGACCCAGACGGGTCCACCGCTCACCATCCATGCAGTGGAGCTTTCATAATAGGAGAATGAAGGACTTGTGCTTACGCAACACCAACAATCAAGAATTTGTTTCTATGTGAGTTTTAGGCAGTATTTCATTTATTATTGATTAATGAATTTAATGTTTGGATAGAAATGTGATCCTCTTATTCTATAGGGAAGCCTGTTGAATGTGAAGAATACATGTGACGTATTGGTACAATGTCCGTAGAATCACATGAAGCTTGTAACAGCCAGAAAGGTCATTTTTGTTCAAGTGAAATGTCCTGTTCGTTCTCCGTCCTCAAAGAGATTCTTAATAGGAATAGTAATGGTGTGAGGAAATTAGGATTTACCTCTACTGCTATCTGCTGATGAAGCATTGTAATGAGTGGATTAGGGACTTTCAGATTCAGAAGCGTACAATTTGGATTAAAGGTGAAACCCTCTCGAAAATCCTAATTACTGAGTTTAATTAGGATTCCAATAGGTTGGATATCAAGAGGGATGGTATGGAGGTGGGTTTTAAATAGTTATACAGGGTAAGACAATATCCCATTTGAGATGTGTGAGTCACTTTCCCACCTTTTGACATTCGGAACGGCTTACTTGCGTCAGTCAAATTCATAGCTGTTCATGGGGAAATAAATTCCCACTGTGCAGTGTTTGTGCAGTATGCTTATTTCAGTTGAAGGTCTCAGGAATTGTTCAGTTGAAAGAAGTGGCCCTGAATGCCATAAAATTGTCAATTTAAACCATTAATTGTCAATAGAATGGTACTCAGAGAGGTCCTCAGCAATAGGCAGCATTGTGGCAGCAAACGCTTAGTGTTTGGCAGTTAATTGAATTTTGTCAGTCCAGAATTCTCTGTGCATGGTCTCATTGTTAGGGGTTCGGGAAAAATCCTACCTACCTACCTACCTACCTACCTACCTACCTACCTATATGTCCTTAAAAGAAGGACAAAAACACTTCCATCTGATTGCTTTCTAATTTTCTGCCTCATTTAATCCAATGCTTTGGCCATTCTGCCCTCTGCCAATCGACGTCTATAATTTCTCTGGTAGCCATTTCTCCTCTGTCCATTCATCCACTTTTCTCTTTTTTAATTCCTTGACCTTGTGCTTTCTAAGAGAAGCTGATCCAGGAGCATGTCAGGCCACCTGGAACCCCAGTTGGATCACTCTTTGCCTTGCTTTCTCTTCCTCATCCTCCCCCTTTCTTTCTCTGCCTCCCTCTTTCTCTGCCTCTCTTTGCCTCTCTCTCTGCCTCTCAACCTGCCTCTCAACCTGCCTCTCTCTCACTCTGCCTCTCTCTCTCTCTCTCTCTCTCTCTGCCTCTCTCTCTCACTATCTCAGAGAGATGTGACAGCAGTGGGCTGTTAGGTCAGGTAAAGGCCTTCAATGCCTCTCCACGCCTGTGTCACTCACCTCCGCCTCTCTGTCTGTGGCTGTCACCATGGTGACAAGGAGCCTGGAAGAGAGTATAGGTGAGACGGACAGGCCAAACGACAGGGTGGCACCTACAGGCACATGATTATCAGGGGAGGTGGGACAACCCTGTCTGGTCCCCCATGTGGCATGGACACAGATGGGGACATATGACAGCTAGGGTGGTGTGATACAGCCCTTACTTTACGTGTTTGCTTTAGCTTGCCTGAATACCAGTTCCATTGGTTCACTGCCCAGTGAAATTATTTCAAATAGTATTTGAACCAAGGGCTGGTGTGATATTGTTTTTTAGCCTCATATTCCCATAGCTAATATGACTGGGCATGCCTCCAATGTTTTTATTTTCTCATCACAGAAGTCCTTGAAATACAAATCGATGTTTTTGTTTACATGCCTTCATGTAATAATGAATTCTGATTGGTCATTGCACCACGTTGTTGTGATTTTTCTTCATACAATGACACAACCTATTGTGATTTAGTCTTTATTATTAGTATTATATTCTTATATGATATTTATTATTATATTATTATATTTCTCATTATCCTATGAGAATGACTGGATGTAGATGTAATGATTTACAGTAAGTTGTGAAGGTCATACACACAGTGGAGCATTGCTCCCCATCCAGTGAAAACAGAGAAAGGCCTCAAATAAAATTGAGATCTGGTGACTGAGACAGCCATGGCATATGGTTTACATCGTTTTCATGCTCATCAAACCATTCAGTGACCACTTGTGCCCTTTGGATGGTGGCATTGTCATCCTATGGGGACATAGCCACAGTAGCCAAAATAATGGCCTGCCCAGCATTTTATACATGGGATGTTAATTGCTTAATTAGCTCAGGAACCACACATTTGTGGAATACCTACTTTCAATATACTTTGGATCCTTCATTTACTCAAGTGTTTCAATTATTTTTGCATTTACCTGTACTTTGCCATGAAAAAGATGAAACGTTTGGCAGTTACCTTTCCTCACACAGGAAACAGCATAGGTCTTATTCCAGGCACTTGTAATCTCCTGTCTGGACTACTGCAACTCTCTGTTGGCTGGGCTCCCCGCTTGTGCCATCAAACCCCTGCAATTTATCCAGAATTCTGCAGGCCTCTTGGTGTTCGACCTTCCCAAGTCTTCCCATGTCACCCCGCTCCTCCGCATACTCCACTGGCTTCCAGACGAAGCTCACATCATCTTCAAGACCCTGGTGCTTGCCTACGGAGCAGCAAGGGCAACGCCCCCTCCTTAACCTTCAGGCTACGCTCAAAGACTACACCCCAACCCAAGCACTCCATTCCGCCACATCTGGTATATTGGCCCTCCCACCCCTAAAGTTGGGCAGCCCCCGCTCAGCCCAGTCAAAGCTCTTCTCTGTCCTGGCACCCCAATGGTGGAAGAAGCTTCCCCCTAAAGTCCCAATAGCCCATCTTTAGAAAACATTTGAAACCCTACCTCTTTGAAGAGTATCTTAAATAACTCTCATGGCGCCCCCTAGCTATCTTAAGATAAATACACTAATTGTGAGTCGCTCTGGATAAGAAGATCTGCTAAATGACTAAAATGTCAAATATTTATGAATCTGGTTGCTCCAGGAAACCACACAGCACATAGTATGATGTAGTAGTGCAGACCATAACATTTCTTTAGCATGGAGGTTACATTTTAAATCAATTCATACAGTACCGGGTAAAATATGCACTACAGTAATAACTAAAACAGATAAAAGGACACAATGAAGACATAGGATAAGATATTGGTTTAACATTTTATCAGAAGGAGGGTATATGGTTAAGTGTATTACTTTCATTACCTCTTGTGATTTTAGATGAAAAGGACACGTTCCCTGAAAATTAACATCCTTGACTTTTCCTAGTTTTCAGCTATAAAAAAGGTACTGGAACTCCTATTTTTGTAAAGTCAATTTACAGCGAGATGCATTGATGCCTATAGCCATGAACAGGAGGCTAACCCCACCACAATGTTCAATAAAGGTCTGTTATTGTGTTTGCCTCACTGGGTGTTGAACTACTGCATGGACACACTGTGCCTACAGAGGTACATTACCTTCCATATGTCATTGTGTTGTTGGAGAATGAAGCTAAAGCCAAATACGTATAGTTGAGATTTTCCGATCTGTGGCACTAAAGTTGGCTAGCTCTTGAAGCTAAGCAGGGTCTTTGTTAACCTTTATTTAACTAGACAAGTCAGTTAAGAACAAATTCTTATTTACAATGATGGCCTACCAAAAGGCGAAAGGCCTCCTGCGGGGACGGGGGCTGGGATAAAAAATAATAAAAAAAATACAATAGAGACAACACAACACTACATAAAGAGAGACCTAAGACAACAACATAGCAAGGCAGCAACATATGACAACACAGCATGGTAGCAACAAAACATAAAAACAACATGGTAGCAACACAACATGGTAGCAGCACAAAACTTGATACAAACATTACTGGGCACAGACAACAGCACAAAGGGCAAGAAAGTAGAGACAACAATACATCACGCAAAGCAGCCACAACTGTCAGTAAGAGTGTCCAAGATTGAGTCTTTGAATGAAAAGACTGAGATAAAACTATCCAGTTTGAGTGTTTGTTGCAACTCGTTCCAGTTGCTAGCTGCAGCGAACTGAAAAGATGAGCGACTCATGGTTGTGTGAGCTTTGGGGACCTTTAACAGAATGTGACTGGCAGGACGGGTGTTGTATGTGGAGGATGAGGGCTGCAGTAGATATCTCAGATAGGGGGGGGGGTGAGGCCTAAGAAGGTTTTATAAATAAGCATCAACCAGTGGGTCTTGCGACGGGTATACAGAGATGACCAGTTTACAGGGGAGTATAGAGTGCAGTGATGTGTCCTATAAGGAACATTGGTGGCAAATCTGATGGACGAACGTTAAAGAACATCTAGCCGCTCGAGATCATCCTTACCTGCCGATCTATAAATTATGTCTCCATAATCTAGCATGGGTAGGATGGTCATCTGAATCAGGGTTAGTTTGGCAGCTGGGGTGAAAGAGGAGTGATTACGACAGAGGAAACCAAGTCTAGATTTAACTTTAGCCTGCAGCTTTGATATGTGCTGAGAGAAGGACAGTGTACCGTCTAGCCATACTCCCAAGTACTTGTATGAGGTGACTACCTCAAGCTCTAAACCCTCAGATGTAGTAATCACACCTGTGGGGAGAGGGGCATTCTTCTTACCAAACCACATTACCTTTGTTTTGAAGGTGTTCAGAACAAGGTTAAGGGTAGAGAAAGCTTGTTGGACTCTAAGAAAGCTTTGTTGTAGAGCATAGAGGGCATAGAGGGTCAGGCATGAACTTGAACGGAAGATTTCTGGGGAGAATCCAGTTGGTGTTAGAAGACTTGTTGTGTAGTCAGTAGTGGGAAAATATTTCCTGTGGTCTAGGTAACCTTCATGCCACTGGACAACGATAGGAGCACAGGGTGCCATCCTCCTGATGAGACTAACCAGAGGTTCTGACTCTTGATGGTCATTTAAGCTCCCATGAAACCTTTCACAGCAACATAACAGTAGTAGTGTTAACCTTGGTGATCTGGTCCAATTCCCACCTGCCCTCACACTATCATGTTCACCTGATCATACCCTGCCTCAAACAGGCAACCCATTAAGCCTCCCTAGGCCGGGCGCAACACTCCCTTGGTTGCTGTAAATGAGAAGGCTCTCAATCAACTCACTGGTAAAGTAAAGGTAGAATAAATACAGGAAATGAATAAAACATGAACAGACGCCAAGTGTCCATTCGGGATGGATTGGAAATTTGCAAGCAAGAGAAGATGGCTAGTCTTATAAAGGAATTAACAAGTGGGCTCCTTAAATTCATCCTTCCTCATCGATATGCAGGTCATCAGGTCCATTTGGCAAAACCGATGATGACTCCATGAATAATGGATACTTACAGCTCAATAAAACATTTGGCTTGATTTGGACTAAGGGCTTTTTATATAACCCAGGTAAGGTTTCATATTGATGCCACTGAGCGACAGCCCTTTTGAACCCTGTTAATCGAATTATGACCCTTTCACTTCCTTTTTAATTTCAGGACGTTTGCTACCACAATATCAAATGTTCCACTTTTTTGGGGTGACATTATTCTTCTTTTTTTTTAACAGTCACCTGACATCTAAGTTCTAACTATCAAATGGGGCAAAATGCATACCACATCAACATTTCAATAACAATGTTGAGATTCCCATTCATTCCTTATAGTATAACCATGTCATAGCATTGCTAAATTCATGTTAGTGGGTGTTTTGTGCAGGGATTATACACAGTAGGAGGATACCGTGCCTTCAGAAAGTATTCACACCCCTTGACTTACTACACATTTTGTTGTGTTACAGTCTGAATTCAAAGTGGATAAATATATATCTTTTCTCACCCATCTACACACAATACTCCATGATGAAAACATTTTTTCTTTGTTTTACATTTTAGCAAATATATTGAAAATGAAATACAGACCCCTGAATTTTTACTCTTGAACTTATTTAGCCTTGCCATAACAAAGGGGTTGAATACTTATTGACTCAAGACATTTCAGCTTTTCATTTGTAATTAATAAAAAATACAAAACAATACATAACTCCACTTTCACATTATGGGTATTGTGTGTAGGCCAGTGACAAAAATCCTAATTTAATCAATTTTATAGTGGCTTTATAGTGGCTTATAAGTATGCTATAACACACCATAACAAAGAATATGATGCAGTAATAAGGATTTAAAATGCATTGCACTGAATGCCATTATACTGTGTATGATCCTTGAGGAAAAAGTGACCAGCAATTATAAAGCACTATGTTTGTTTCTGAACATTATAAGTGATGATGGTTATAGTTATAATGCATTAGGAGTATTGGTATACAGAATTATTAGTATGTATGTGTGTCTATAACTATGCTTATACCACATTATTACTAGTGCATTATGAGAACATGTATAATGCTGTATAATTATTCATATGGGCTTGATAGAAAGTGTTACCAGATATATCTTGTATAAACCATGCCGTGGGACTAAAAGCATTCAAAATCATTTTGACTAATTGTTACTGAATTTATATATATATATATATATATATATATATATATAATTATTTTTTTAAAGTCATTTAGCAGACTTACAGTTAGTGTATTCACCTTAGGCAAGACCACCTCATATAACAGCAAATGTAAATAGCCTGTCACTTTTATTTACCAAATAATGACAAAGTAGTTAGACCTTTGAGATATGTAGTTACAGGGTTTGAAGAACTCCCTGTGGAGTCATGTAAAGCTGATGTTGTTTCTTACTGTCTGGCAAATGATAGCATTATGTCACACTTTTCACCCATCATGCTGGGCTGCATCAACACACTCACTTTACTTCTGATACTTCTGATACATAGTACATCTTCGCATCCCCTGCGACAATAGCATGTGCAGTTCAGCCGATATAAGTCCCAGTCCATTGACATTATCACGCTCTCTGCTTGGGCAATCAACAACCCAAAATCCTCTCCAAATGGTGAAATCAATCAAATCAAATAAATAATCAGGGAGGGAGAGACAGAAGGCTACCGCAAAATTGCATAGCATCCTGAGTTCCTGACCTTGGGCTTTTACATAGGAAATGTATGCTTTTAAAGAAAACTCCACATGAATTTAGGTATGCTTTTCTAAATTTATTTGGAAATGTTTCAGATTATGTTTCTGTTTTTCTGTGGTGAATTTGATCGTTTAACAGCATACACACCATCACCTTGACTCATCAAGTCTGTGAATTGAAATCAGATGAAGGTGGTATGTTTAAGGCTGGAACCAGCAGTACGTGTTTCAGGAGAGTCCTCAGAAATAGACACTACATTATACTGTATACTCCAACACAAAGGCAGACACCCACAGAGTAGTCACAGTTGGAGAAGACTCTGTCAACCCTTTAAAAGACTTTGCATCCAATCACCTGTATAAGATATTCACTTTACCTCAGTCCCATGTATACCTTTCTGATGTCTTCATAAGTGTAATTGAAGACGATTTGCAAAGTGTATTGACATTATGCTATGACTTTTAATCTTACCATTTGACATTCAAACATATTATGCCAATCTCATAGGCTACATTACCCCAGTCTCATAGTTACATTTTCCCAGCCCCATCCCTCAGCTTACCAAAACAAAGTGTCAGGTTCAAGCTCTTGAAATTATAGATAGAGGCTTTAAAGCTGTAGGTGCATTCTGTTTACTGTATACCGTATATCTAATTCCTCTCAGTTGTGCAGTAGAACAGGATGCATTATTCATGGTCAAGCTCTCACTATGAATCATTTGGCTACTCCTCCTCCATGAATTTGCAAATACTTCCCCTCCCCTTTCTGAGACAACAGGCTGGAAGAATATCGCTTTTGAGATCTGGCGTCCCTGATGCAAAGTGTACACCAAGAATGCAATGTGAAATTCAATGCATAAACCACACCTCTCCAGACACACACACACACACACACACACACACACACACACACACACACACACACACACACAAACACTTTGACCTTTAGCCCAACCCTACCATCTACTTAATCTTTTCCCCAAAATATGAGAAAATCGGTTGTTATTTGGATTCCTTATCAGTTCAGAGAGCGAGAGAAAGAGAGAGAGAGAGAGAGAGAGAGAGAGAGAGAGAGAGAGAGAGATGCAGGATCACAGTTTGTGAGAGCTTTATCAAGGTCTCCTCAAGGTGTAGGGTTTCCTTGGGAGAGCCAAATAAAATAAACTCCAAGCTAAATGGCTCTTTCCAGAATTGGACTTGTTATCCCAACGGAATTCATTCCCCACCAGCAGGTGAGGGGGCAAATTCAACTATCCTCGCAGGCTGTGGAAAACCAATTCAATTTCCCATGGTCCCACTATAGCCCTGTAGGCAGAGCACACTATTCCTATCATGATGGACTAACCCCTCACAGTCCTCAAGGACCTGCATTATAATGCCGCCGTGGGCTGCTCCAAGGACTTGGTACTCTTGTGCTTGCCAACTCACAAGTATTGAAAACATTTAGCACTCTGCAGAATATGATGTCAGTAAATATGTTTTCTTGATGCACTCATAGCTGCAGCTAGGTTCCCCTTGAGCGAAAAAAAAACTTGTTTTGTAGTCAGGGAACCAAAATAAGCATTCATGAAATGGTTATGTACTGCTTATTAATGTATTGCGTATGGATTACTAATGTGTTATGAAATCCTTCAAATAAAGTATTAGCCATATTTTAAAATGTGCATCCAGAAATAGGAATACAGTTATATACTGTATTGTTGGGATTGTAATTGAGGTGATAATACTGCCTATACAAAAGGTATCTAGAGGATTTTACAAATCAAGAAAAAACACTGGCCTCAATGTAGTTGAAAATGTTTTAGTTTTTTTATAACCCAATGCCAAATGTCTGATCACCTTTCATAATAGCCCCTAACTTAAGTTAGGGGCTGTTGTAAAAGGTTATAATACATTTGAAACATATTCAGAGAGAAACAGACTAAAACGTTTCAAAGTTTCTATAAAACATGTAATGGCAGAAGAATTGTTCATTAGATGAGAAATTGGAAATCAACAGAAGACAGTGAACTCAAAAAAATCATATTATCCCTCAAATGAACGATTCTGAGAAATATCTTCCTGTTCTGAGAATTTCTATATCTCCATTCCCCCAAGGAACGTGCTACTAAAATGGTTGAAATATCAGCTCTAATAATCTTAGTCAGAGGGACTTATGAGCAAATCAAAGTGCTGGATGAGAGGGCACAAAAGTCATGTTTATTCGCTAATGTTGAAGCAATTAAGCAATTAAGCGTCATCTTAGTGACGTCCATGATAGCGATGACAGGTTTCATGTTGAATAGGCACTGTGGAATGGATTTACAGTGATTTAAACGGACACGTAAAATCTGTTATTTCTCAAAGTAAGTTAAGACATGGCAAATTTGGTGTCATTTGGTCCTATAGTTCATGAGATTAAGATTTTTTAATAATGTTTTACATATTTTAGCATATTAGCATATATGCTCATATGCATCTACTGGTATAGTGTGGCCATCTTTGAATGCATCAACGTTATTTTCTCAAACTCTTTAGGGACTATTGTGAGTGCAAAGACCACATTTGGAGTAAATCGGACTTTTAGTCCTTGAGAAAAATATATTTTATGATTATTTTAAGCATTAGTGTTACATAGACAAAAATGTTAATTGTTTGTAGTTTCCTTATTTTTTAAGATATTAATGCCAAACGTAAAATGGTTGTCTTTGATAACCCTAAAAATGTGTCAAGTTCATAGGCCATTGTGGAGTGAATTTACAAATGATTTACATGGACACGTAAAATCAGATTTCCTGATTTATCAATAACTCAGCCATCGCTTAAAGGCCCAGTGCAGTCAAAAATGTGAGTTGAAATTGTGAAAATTATGATAATACCCTTTTAGTGTAAGAGCTGTTTGGAAAGTTGGACTGAAATTTCTGCCTGTTTTGGTGGGATGGAGCTTTGGCCTGCCTGGTGACATCATCAGGCTGTAAATTAAATAATAGACCATTAAGAAAGAGAGTTCCAAACCTTTAGTTTCTGTGTTCCAAATTAGAAAAAAAAGTTGCCAATCTATGCTTGAGTTATTTGACCATGTCAAGGGAAAACAAATCTAAGAATAACAATAGGTTTCTAAATACACAGTGTGTAGAACCAAATACACAGTGTACTGAGCTACTGGGAGCTAGTACTGAAAGGTCAGGGTAAGAGCTTCACAGTCCTACACGCATCTGAGACAGAGATTGCGATCAATACAAGAGAAGTCTCAGGGTAAGGCGAGAAACATACAGGCAATGTAAACAATTAAAGGCATGCAGCTGTACTCAGCTTCCCACCCTCTGAAGGCCTCTGTTTAATCAATAATCCCGCTGAAGTGAACTGAGAAATAGAGGTCAAAAGCATGCTGAGCCGATGGAGTGATGAAGATGTGGGAACTCGTTTGAGTCCGAAAGGAAGCCACTGTAAATGAACATGCACCATAAAATCTTAAAAGCCAGAGTGAAGAGGAGTAGTGCTGAAATTGTGAACTGATCACTGTGCTTCACCGGGATTTTGTGCATCCCTCTTTGAAGGGATAGTTTGGGATTTGGGCTAAGACACATACACAAAAGTATGTGGACATTCCTTCAAATTAGTGGATTCGGCTATTTCAGTAAGACACGTTGCTGACAGGTGTATAAAATCGAGCACAACGCCATGCAATCTCCATAGACAAACATTGGCAGTACAATAGCCCATACTGAAAAGTTCAGTGACTTTCAACGTGGCTCCGTCATAGGATACCACCTTTCCAACAAGTCAGTCCGTCAGATTTCTGCCCTGCTAGAGCTTCCCCGGTCAACTGTAAGTTCTGTTATTGAGAAGTGGAAATGTCTAGGAGCAACAACGGCTCAACCGTGAATTGGTAGTCCACACAAGATGGCTTAATGGAAGCAAGTCCTTTCAGCAATGTTCCAACATCTAGTGGAAAGCCTTCCCAGAAGAGTGGAAGCTGATATAGCAGCAAAGAGGGGACCAACTCCATTTTAATGCCCATGATTTTGGAATGAGATGCTCGACGAGTAGTGTATTTGTAGTCATATTTGCATGAAAGACTGTTTATCCATAAAGAGATATGGGCATGGCCGACAGTTTTATCATAGACATAAGTTTAAAGTCCATTCTACAACAATAAGTGCTTTTTAACATAAAACATGCATTTGTATTAAAGTCATAGTTTGGTCCTTTATCTGCTTCCCCAGATTTAGATGAACTTGTGGATACCATTTTTATGTTCAGTTTCAAAGAAGTTGCCAACTAGCGCAATTACTAACTAGTGGTAGCGCAATGACTGGAAGTCTATGTCCTGTAGACCACCAGTCTATGGGAGCAGTTAGCATGCTAGCTGTTCCTGTAGACTTTAAGTCATTGCGCTAACTACCTCTAACTTTCTTCATATTGCACGCAGAGACATAAAAATGGTATCCACAGGTTCATCAAAAGTAATTGTGAGGGCTGTAAGATGTTGATTGATGATATTTCATGGGAAAATATTCATAATCAGGCCAATGTGGAGTCTACTCACCAGACTTTTCCCTTAGTTTTCCCTTAGTTAAACCCTGTAAGAGAGCAGCAGAAGGGTTCTGGAAACCATGGCTTACAAGTTGTATAAAAAGTTTCTCACAAATCCCTCTCCCCTGAATTCCGCCAATTACAAAGAGTAAAATAACAAATTTACTCACCTACTTCGAATATCCCCAAAATATATTTTACTAACAAATTCCAAGAATCCTTAAATAATATAAAGTCAACTTGGATAATCATCAATCAACTGTTGAATAAGAAAAAGGCATCTAAAACAATCCCATCTCAATTTATTGTTGGAAATATTGTAAGACCTAAAGTGATCCTGATGTTATTTCATGTGAATTTCTTAACTTTTTTGTGAATGTGGGTTCCTCTCTGTCAAAGAAAATTTAGAAAAATGGTGGAAATCCCTTGGATTACATTAAGGGAAATGTCCCTTCTCTGCTTCAGTTTGATCCTCCTGATGTAATGGAGGTGATGATGTAATGGAGGTGATGATGTAATGGAGGTGATGGAAGTAATTGTTAACTTAAAGATATCAGCAGCAGGTCATGATGAGGTTGGCGCCTCTTTGGTAAAATCAGTGTCTTCCTCAATCACTGAGCCTCTAACGTATATATTCACAAAATATATGCAAACGTGTACTGTTCCTAAAGATAAAAAAATGGTCAAAGTTATCCCCCTCTATAAATCTGGGTACCCAAGATCTTATACAAATGATCGCCCCAATATCTGTACTATCATGTTTTTCGAAAATCCTAGAAAAATTGGTGTATAAGAGAATGTTGAAACATTTAAATCAACACTGTATTCTATATGAGCACCAATATGTTTTTTATAAAAACTATTCCACAGATATGGCTCTTTTGCAAAAAAAATATTTAACAACGATGAATACGCTCTTGGCATCTTTTTCAATTTATCCAAAGCATTTGACATGGTTGGTCATGAAATATTACTTTATAAATTGCATTATTACAGTTTTCATGATTATACATACAATTGGTAATATAGTTATGTTTATGATAGAGAACAATTTGTTTATGCAAACGGCTGTGCCTCTACCAGGGCCAAGCTATCCTGTGGCGTCCCACAGGGTTTGATAATTGGACGTTTGTTATTGCTAATCTATATCAATGACCTTGCTGCTGTGTCTTCTACCGTACTTCCCATTCTCTTTCCTGATGATACCAATTAGATTTTATCACAAGAATTTTGATTCACTAATTAATGAAGCCAATTCAGGCATGGATACATTTTCTGAATGGTTCCAGATAAACAAATGATCTTGAAATAAAAAATATCAAATCCTACTTTATTGTATTTACTAGTAATTGGTGGGAATGAAAGGGAACAAGTCACATCCATTAGATTCCTCAATTCTAATTGTAATCTAATCCTAATCTAATCCTGGAAAGATCATATTCATTTTGCAAAGTGATAAAATCTGTTGGTATTATCAGAAAGATTAGTGGTTTGGTTCATCATAATTTACAAATATCGCATAAACTGTAGTATTGTCTGGGCCAGTAGATATGCCTCCTAACTACACAAATTACTCATCATACAAAATAAATTTGCAAGACTAGCCACCTCTTCTAATTACATGGCTCAATCTGCACCTTTGTTTAAGAAACTCAATATCTTGTCTATTTACGACGTCAATGTTTATCTACAAATACTCATACCTTCAGACAGTTTACCTAAACTCTTCAATGGATTCTTCCAGGTTAATTCTGAAATCCATCTATATAACACAAGACACTGCGATAACCTTCACCCTCCCCAGTGCAGTACCTCACATAGTCAATTCTCTATCAGATACAGAAGTACCATACTCAGAAATTCTAATCTTCACATTGCCAAAACCTCATAATTCCTAAATAACTTCAAGCGAAGACTTGGGGTCAGCCTGATGAACCAAACTACTCAGTAATGTTATCCATATAGCCCAACTTTCACATACTCACACACTCACACACTCACATCCACACATGCACACACACATTTAAACAAAACATGTATTGTGATTTCTGAACATTTGTACATTTATGATTAGTGGGTTTTGTTATCTGTTTAAACAAAACGTTTTTATTTTTGTACTTATGTATTGTATATTGTTTTGTTGTGGTGTGGTTTTCATATAAGCCCTTGTGCTTCCAACCACGCCTGCACACCGTTTTGTATGTATTTGTTTTTATCTGTATTGTTGTTTATCACTTATTTTCGTTGGAGCAAATAAATTAAACCTTAAATCTGACTCTGGGGAAGCAGATAAAGGGCTTCACTGCCAAACTATCCCTTTAATAGACAATGTTTTGTTACAAAGCACTCGGTGTAGAAGGGACTTTTAACTTACTGTAAGTCAGCCATGCCCATATCTCTTTATTGATAGTCTTTCAGTCTTTCATGCAAATACGACTACAAATATGTGCCAAGTAAAGTTATTTTGTGATTATCAAAGCATCACCTCAGTTTGAGGGAGGTACCAAGCTATAAACCCATCAGAAACTATGGCTTAAAATGGGTGTCCTATTCTTAGCACTAAGTGTCACTTGGGACTCAAACCTACAGTCCTGCTGTCTATGTCACTTTCTAGAGAAAATAAACAGTATAGAGAGATTTCTGTAATTAGGATTAGCTTTGTCTCAGCTGAATGAGCCCTACCAAAAACAGTTGAATTTGAAATGACGGCAAGAAAGGAACTAAATTAAACAAGCCACTGCAGTTTTGACATTTGTGTGTTGGCAGTAGGCTGTTTTCTATGAATTCAAGTGTTAAATCATTTAATTATATTATCATTTAATTGTATTATTCTTGGGAACAAGATGGCAACTGGAGTGAAATAGGGTTGACCACCAGGGTTATCTTCTCATTATTTCATTGTTTAGTATATTTCACAACTGACACAGGGAAGTCCAATAGGAGAGATTTTATCTTTTTGTGAATACTTTTGAATTATTTTTTAAACAATTCTAGGAATTTTGGCCCTAATCACTCCCTCACAGTCCTTCATAGAGGGCCTCATTCCTCAATGGTGAGAAGCACAGAGTTGTGTGGAAATCGATTGTTTTCCATAGGATTTCAGCATTTACCAAACTTTTAATTGCTTTAGGCAAACAAGACAAACAAAGAATTTCTGAGGTGAAAGAAATATTTGATAAATGTCACATGGGTCTTTTTTTGTCATTTTTTATAAGAATAAATATAAGTTCTACACATAGCATGTTTATAAAGGAGGCCCATTGCTGGGAACTGTACAAAGCCTCCCTCACCACAAATCTGAGTCTACAACAGAGTAGGCTGGTAGGAGGAGCTATAGGAGGATGGGCTCATTTTAATGGCTGGAATTTAGTAAATGGAATGGTATCAAACAAACTTACCATATGTACAGTAAGTACTAGAACCCTGTGTGAACCAAAGGAGGGTTGATTTGTTAGGCATCTGGTTCCTCTCAAGGTTTCTTCTAATACGGTCAACCTGAGGTCATTTATTCCCATCACTGACATCCAAGGTTTGCTTTATGAGGGTTTAAGCGAGGTTTGGAGAAGTGTAAGATTATAGTTGGAGTGTTTATGGACAAGGGCAGAACCTAAGCTCTAACTTTAACGTTGATAGACTACATGGGCGTGTCATTTGTTTGATTATTTACATTTGTATCTTTTATTCCACAAACATTGAATCATAATGACCATAATTTCTTGGGACTCTATCATTTTCATCTGGGTGTCAGTGCCTAGAGCAATATGTTGGTAATAAACAGATAGGAGACTGTCAGACAGCGGAGAGCATGGTTCAATGGTCTGTGGCAGTCACAGGATGTTGGTGTCACCTTAATTGGGGAGAACGGGCTCGTGGTAATGGCTGAAGCGGAATACTGTAGGTAGAACGGTATCAAATACATGAAACACATGGTTCCCATGTGTTTGATGCCATTCCATTTGCTCTGTTCCAGTCATTATTATGAGCCTTCCTCCCCTCAGCAGCCTCCACTGGTGGCATTACACTGAGGACCATACAACTATCTTATGTAATCTCCCCCTGGATACCATCGACATCGATTTTTTCAATAAATGAATGAACATGCATAACACTAATCAATTCAATTAGAATTGAACAACTTTATATACTGCAGTATCGCTCATGTAGTATAAGTTCAGTGGTAAATCTGACTGACATTTTCCTAACCTTTATACAGTCATTCGATTTATAAAAAATATTCTGAATCCAGTGTCCCTAAAAACCTATCTTTTTTATTTCCTACAACATAGATATTTCAAGACTAATCTCACCAAGGATACTAACTCAACACAATCTAAAAACCTTGAGTACAATATAACTCCTATTTTGATATGGCTTATTGCTTATTAAACTAGCGTTGCAACCTTGCTGTATCTTATAATCAATCCAGGTGTTATAAATCAAGTGTCTATTTCACTCCACTGTCTGATATCAAAACAACAGTGTTTAATCTTCAATGTCCTGTCCTGCTATCTTGTTATCAAGAGGCAGTGTTGGAGAGGTGAGTAGCCCTGCGAATTCACAGAAGTGTTTGCTGTGGTTACACAAATGTCCATAGAGGACATTACAATAAAAAATGTTAAAGGGATAGTTCACTCGAATTACAAAATGCCTTTGTCCATAGACTACGTAAGGAGACTAAGTAAGGAAAAGATTATGGTAATTTGGATGAACTATCCCTTTAAAGTATGTCTTGATTGCTCACTTTCTCTGCTTCCTAATGGTTTTGCAGAGGTGTCATACTCTTCTGGTTTGGCCTGATTTTTTTTTATGATGAGTGTTCAAGTGTTCTTAGTTATCTAATTTAATTAAAACGCTCAACAAAATCTCTATGCCAGGCTTATCAGATTATGACATTTTATAATTAATTTTGCCAATACTTAAAAACCACTTATCTAACTTTATTCAAATCACGATCAAATGTGTCATTAAATTGTACTTTCTTTTAGATGAATGGAATATATTTTTTTATTGAAGACACAGATAGAAACCTCTTAGTAAATTAAGTTGAATACTAAATGGATGATTCTTGAAAACATACTTTTTATCAGATTAGGACTGGCCTGGTCCCCTTCACCACACGGAACCCCGTTGACCCATCACGACTTGGTCTACCGACGGAAATGCACGAGGAGGCTATAAACAGACTTCCTCCGTCTTTGTTTGCCGGCCTGCTAGACTTTGCTAGCTTGTGGTCCCTGGCTAGCTGTCTGAAACGCCGTGTCCCCAGCCAGCCTCACTACTAACTTGACCCTTATGTTCACTAGACTAAGCATGCCTCTCCTCAATGTCAATATGCCTTGTCCATTGCTGTTCTGGTTAGTGTTTATTGCCTTATTTCACTGTAGAACCTCTAGCCCTACTCAATATGCCTTATCCAACCTATCAGTTCCACCACCCACACATGCGATGACATCACCTGGTTTAAATGCTTCTAGAGACAATATCTCTTTCATCACCACCCAATGCCTAGGTTTACCTCCACTGTATTTACGTCCTACCATACCATTGTCTGTACATTATGCCTTTAATCTATTTTATCACCCCCTGAAACCTGTTATTTTTACTCTCTGTTCAGAACGTCCTAGACGACCAGTCATTATAGCCTTTAGCCGTACCCTTATCCTACTCCTCCTCTGTTCCTCTGGTGATATAGAGGTTAATCCAGGTCCTGCAGTGCCTAGCTCCACTAATATTCCCCAGGCCCTCTCATTTGTTGACTTCTGCAACCGTAAAAGCCTTGGTTTCATGCATATCAACATTAGAAGCCTCCTCCCTAAGTTTGTTTTATTCACTGCCCTAGCACACTCTGCCAACCCGGATGTCCTAGCCGTGTCTGAATCCTGGCTTAGGAAGTCCACCAATAACACTGACATTTCCATCCCTAACTATAACATCTTCAGACAAGATAGAACGGCCAAAGGGGGCGGTGTTGCTATCTATTGCAGAGATAGCCTGCAGAGTTCTGTCTTGCTTTCCAGGTCTGTACCCAAACAATTTGAACTTTTACTTTTAAAAATCTGCCTTTCTAGAAACAAGTCTCTCACTGTTGCCGCTTGCTATAGACCACCCTCTGCCCCCAGCTGTGCTCTGGACACCATATGTGAACTGATTGCCCCCCATCTATCTTCAGAGTTCGTGCTGCTAGGTGACCTAAACTGGGACATGCTTAACACCCCGGCCATCCTACAATCTAAGCTTGATGACCTCAACCTCACACAAATCATAATTGAACCTACTAGGTACAATCCCAAAGCCGTAAACACGGAACTCTCATAGATGTAATCCTAACTAACTTGCCCTCCAAATACACCCCTGCTGTTTTCAACCAAGATCTCAGCGATCACTGCCTCATTGCCTGCATCCGTAATGGGTTTGCGGTCAAGCGATCTCCCTCATTACTGTTAAACGTTCCTAAAACACTTCAGCGAGCAGGCCTTTCTAATTGACCTGGCCAGGGTATCCTGGAAGGATATTGACCTCATCCGTCAGTAGAGGATGCCTGGTTATTCTTTAAAAGTGCCTTCCTCACAATCTTAAATAAGCATGCCCCATTCAAGAAATTTAGAACCAGGAATAGATATAGCCCTTGGTTCTCTCCAGACCTGACTGCCCACATCCTGTGGCGTTCTGCATTAGCATCGAACAGCCCCCGTGATATGCAACTTTTCAGGGAAGTCAGGAACCAATATACGCTGGCAGTTAGGAAAGCCAAGGCTAGCTTTTTCAAGCAGAAATTTGCCTCCTGTAACACAAACTCCAAAAAGTTCTGGGACACTGTTAAGTCCATGGAGAATAAGAGCACCTCCTCCCAGCTGCCCACTGCATTGAGGATAGGAAATACTGTCACCACCGATAAACCCACAATAATTGAGAATTTCAATAAGCATTTTTCTATGGCTGGCCATGCTTTCCACCTGGCTACCCCTACCCCGGTCAACAGCCCTGCACCCCCCTCGCCAAAGCCTCCCCCACTTCTCCTTCTCCCAAATCCAGTCAGCTGATGTTCTAAAAGAGCTGCGAAATCTGGACCCCTACAAATCAGCCGGGCTAGACAATTTGGACCCTTTCTTTTTAAAATTATCTGCCGAAATTGTTGCAACCCCTATTACTAGCCTGTTTAACCTCTCTTTCGTGATGTCTGAGATTCCCAAAGACTGGAAAGCAGCTGCGGTCATCCCCCTCTTCAAAGGGGGAGACACTCTTGACCCAAACTGCTACAGACCTATATCCATCCTACCCTGCCTTTCTAAGGTCTTTGAAAGCCAAGTTAATAAACAAATTTAACTTGAACAAACCATTTCGAATCCCACTGTACCTTCTCCGCTATGCAATCTGGTTTCAGGGCTGGTCATGGGTGCACCTCAGCCACGATCAAGGTCCTAAATGACATCATAACCGCCATCGATAAGAGACATTATTGTGCAGCCGTTTTCATTGATCTGGCCAAGGCTTTCGACTCTGTCAATCACCTCATCCTTATCGGCAGACTCGACAGCCTTGGTTTCTCAAATGACTGTCTCGCATGGTTCACCAATTACTTCTCTGATAGAGTTCAGTGTGTCAAATCAGAGGGCCTGTTGTCCGGGCCTCTGGCAGTCTCCATGGGGGTGCCACAGGGTTCAATTCTTGGGCCGACTCTCTTCTCTGTATACATCAATGATGTCGCTCTTGCTGCAGGTGAGTCTCTGATTCACCTCTATGCAGACGACACCATTCTGTATACTTCCGGCCCCTCTTTGGACACTGTGTTAACTACCCTCCAGACGAGCTTCAATGCCATACAACTCTCCTTCCGTGGCCTACAACTGCTCTTAAACGCAAGTAAAACTAAATGCATGCTCTTCAACCGATCGCTGCCCGCACCTGTCCCCCTGTCCAGCATCACTACTCTGGACCGTACTGTCTTAGATTATGTGGAAAACTACAAATACCTAGGTGTCTGGTTAGACTGTAAACTCTCCTTCCAGACTCACATCAAACATCTCCAATCTAAAATTAAATCTAGAATTGGCCAAACATACCCTCGTAAAACTGACCATCCTACCGATCCTCGACTTCGGTGATGTAATTTAGAAAAAGCCTCCAATACTCTACTCAACAAACTGGATGCAGTCTATCACAGTGCCATCCGTTTTGTTACCAAAGCCCCATATACCACCCACCACTGCGACCTGTACGCTGTCGTAGGCTGGCCTTCGCTTTACACTCGTCGCCATATCCACTGGCTCCTGGTCATCTACAAGTCCCTGCTAGGTAAAGTCCCACCTTATCTCAGCTTGCTGGTCACCTTAGCAGCACCAACCCGTAGCACGCGCTCCAGCAAGTATATCTCACTGGTCACCCCCAAAGCCAATTCCTCCTTTGGCCGACTCTCCTTCCAGTTCTCTGCTGCCAATGACTGGAACGAACTTCAAAAATCTCTGAAACTGGAGACACTTATCTCCCTCAACAGCTTTAAGCACCAGCTGTCAGAGCAGCTCACAGACCACTGTACCTGTTTATAACCCATCTGTAAATAGCCCAACCAACTACCTCATCCCCTACTGTATTTATTTATTTATCTTGTTCCTTTGCACCCCAGTTTTTCTACATTGCACATTCATCTACTGCACATTTTTACCATTCCAGTGTTAAATTGCTATATTGTATTTACTCTGCCACCATGGCCTATTTATTGTCTTACCTTCCTTATCCTACCTCATTTGCAGTCTTTGTATATAGATTTGTTTTTTTTCTACTGTATTATTGACTGTATGTTTGTTTTACTCTATGTGTAACTCTGTGTTGTTGTATGTGTCGAACTGCTTTGCTTTATCTTGGCCAGGTCGCAGTTGTAAATGAGAACTTGTTCTAAACTTGCCTACCTGGTTAAATAAAGGTGAAATAAAAAAATAAAAAATTAAAAAGGACCAAAACTGGCCAACACCCAAATCCATTAATGAGTGTCCAAATATGTATGTCTATTAAGGGAAATATGAATTATTGAAATAATTAAGTGAAACTAAAATAATGAATTTGTGTATTCTTAGAACAGTAAATATGGACATTTTTCTTTAACTCACTAATTTTACTATTCATTCATACGATTCACCTCAATTCCATATCCGACGAGAATTTAGAATTCTTTGCTGAAATGAGGCCAAGTCTGTAAGAACAATGAATTTGCCTCTGAAAATATTTCTCTACCTCTTTGGAACTGAAGTGAAAGTAGCTCAAGCCTGGTATTATTTACTTACAGTCTGACAGAATAGAACTCTAGCTAATCTTGTTTTCCCAGATATTGGAAACAAGTTAATGCCTTGTGTCTCCACCGAAAGAAAACCCCCTACACACACACACACACACATGCACACATACACACATGTACACACGTACACAACACAAACATGCGCACGCACACGAGCACGCGCACACACACAGACAAGCAGTTTGCAGTTGGTATTCAATGTGACATTTTAATCTGTGGATCTCATTCCTTTGGCAAGATAGAAAGTATCAAGTGGAAAAATTTGAAAACGGATCCACTGACCCCCTTTGCTATCTAAAGCTCCAAGATATGCAAGTCATATCGCTTTTGTTAAGATCCACTATCTCACATGAGAGTGGCGTCCTTCAAGTGCTTAAAACGTGGATTTCCCCATGGGAAATTGTTTATGCACCCCTAAAGGCGCAAGTTGTTTATAAGACAGTTCCAAAGTAAATACTTGACATTCCCAGAGCAGGGATTTTGCCTGCTGCCAGAGCTGTCTGTAATTCAAATCAGCAACTTGGAGGATGACTATCAAAGGCACACAGAAACTCAGGAGGAGGAAAAAAAATCTTGCCACTCGTCTCTACTCCAACAGCTGTCACTGGTATGTCCCTGAGCCGCCTTGTTGCCAGAAAACACTCCCATCTCCCTCCCCTAGCACCAGCCAGCATTGGATAATGAACGCAAATTAAACTGATATCGCTGTTTTCCCCCAATGCATTTTCCACGATTATGTAAGCAAACATATTGCCATCATTTCCTAATAAATAATACATCTCCCTCCTTGCATATCTTGATTAGAATTTGTGCTGAATTAAAAACAGGGAATCAAGATGTAATTGAGTGCATGAATTAGGATGTGCTATTATTATATTTTTAGCGGAGGCTAATTGAATGGAAACGGTGCCAGAATTGATATGGCGGTGTCATCGATGAATTATTCACATCCAAATTCAACTTCAGTAAAAGACAATGGGAGTGCTAAACAACTTGGAAAGACAAGGCAAATGGCTTAATACATTAGTTAGAAGGAAAATCATGATCTGTCTGATTGAACATCCCATCCCACAATTTTTCGGGTGCGTTTCTAACCGAAAACGATATTACACTCAACAGTATTTCCAATTTCTAAACCGTCCTTGTTAATAATGCAAGAAGATCGTAATTAAAAGCTGCGGTCGTAAACACAGCCAATCCTCTGTTGATTAAGTCTCACAGCATCGTTGACACATCTGAAAATTAATGAGTAAACACAAACATAATCACTGGCTTGTCTGACGGCGCACTTTCCCGTTTAAATCTCAATTTGTTCACACAGCACACATGCACCCGCTCATTCTTGATTGTTATTTGTTTCTTAGTGAGAGTAATTTGCTGTCTCAGTTGTGCTGAAGCTGTATATGACTGTAGGTCAGTTGACCGGGACCCAGGGATTTGCCTCTGTCCGAGAGTGTCAGGCACCGATCAGGATCAATTGTCATCAAGAGCTCCAGTATCTGCTAGTTTTCTTTCAGCATCACCCACTCTAATACATTTCTGTTATGTACTGTAAGTCATTCTATGGATAGAAGGAGCTTCCACCATATCCAGGTGTTCAAAGGTGGTAGCCTCGAGGTTGGAGAGGTGAGCCAGTAACTGGAGGGTTGCAGTTTTGAATCCTAGGGCTAACAAGTAAAAGCTGGTGGGATGTGGGCCATTAGCCTCAATATCCCAAATGCTATCTACTGCTGTTGTGCCCTTAAGGAAGGCTCAAACTTCTGCAGGGGGTGCTGCTGCCAGCTGGCCGTGTGTGTATAGGGTTTGGTACTGAAACAGCAGAGAGAATAATTCCCATGCAAATGGATGATAAAGATCTATTTTATTCTATTAGACCACTGATTTATTCTCAATGAGCCAATGATTTCCAACTGGATAAAGAAGATGAGATGCATGCCCAGCGCTGTTGACTTCTTCAGCCCTCACCGAATTAGCATCCAAAGCTTCAATATGTAACTTTTTGACCCGACCAAATTCACATAGAAATGTGAGTTACAGATCTGTCATAGATCTGTCATTCTCATTGAAAGCAAATCTAAGAAGCGCGGTAGATCTGTTCTATGTGCGCCATTTCTATGCTTCCCATTCTTAAGTTTTGTTTTTGCGTCTTTTACTTTCAGATTTGTACAAAAGCTTCAAACAGCTGAAAATGCAATATTTTTTTTATATTTAAAAGATATTTCAAAGCGTTTTAGATTGTACAATGATTCTCTACACTATATTGCTTGTTTTGTCACATAAACTGAAATTAGGCGAACTATTAGAATTTTAGCAACCAGGAAAAAGCGGAGCGATTTCTGCCTATTGCACCTTTAAACCCCCTGGTGGAGATCCTCTCAACAGCAGCTGTTCATAAACCATCTCAGTCTTTCATTCCTTTCAGTCTCAAGGAAGAAGAGGAATGTTTAATAGGAGTCGTTCAGAGACTTGAAATCAGCCAAAACATACTATTATAACCACAATGGCCTCAGTATCTAACCAGGGTTCGATCCTTAAGCTCTTGCCATACACTGTGTTAGCATGCTAGCAGGGGTTTTAGCCAGGGAGGTAAGGCAAGGTTCACCACCACACAAGTGTGATTCACTGAACTACCTCCGTTACGCTTCACCCCAATTTGACCTCCTTGCAAAGACCCATCCATGTCAAAGCACCAATGTGACCAACTGGTGTTTGAACCCTCAGTACTACAGATGTAGTATATTAATAACCACCCTGTTGCAGGAAATTTTAAACTTATTGTGTATTTAAAAAGGTGTCTGAAGTTTGTAATTTCCACTTAGAAATTTCAGACTTGATTTTCCCTTAAGAAAAATGTATCAACGGCAAAACATTTTTTTATTAATTATAATACTCATAATAATTCACATTTACTATTGCTGCAGGATTATTTTCCTGCTGGCTCTAGAAAACTGGCTAAAATTAAGATCCCACATCTGTATGTGAGCCCTTAGCTCTGGGACCTAACGCAAGTTTTCAGCTCTCAGGCAAGGTTACTCATCATACAATTGTGGTTCACAAAACAAACTTCTTACATTATGCAACAGTCTTTTTTGTCTATACCAAACAGAGGTCAAAGGTCATTCCTCATGATAGCTGTGGTCCAGGTGTGTTCTGTGACTGTGCACATCCTCACCAGTCTCCCTGGTGAGTCAACATGGCAGCCCTGGCCTAGCTCACCTGCTGCCAGCTGTTTGTGTTTGGCTATATCTTAAGGGGCATCAGCTCATGTGTAATTTGCTTCTGCGAATTCCTGAATAATTCATGTCCGTGTGTTTTGTTGTTTACCAACGTGCCTCATGCTGTGTTCCTGAGAGAGAGAGAGAGAGAGAGAGAGAGAGAGAGAGAGAGAGAGAGAGAGAGAGAGAGAGAGAGAGAGAAGAAAGAAAGAAAGAAAGAAAGAAAGAAAGAAAGAAAGAAAGAAAGAGAAAAGAGACAAACAGACGTGCTCTTGCTGTGAAGTTAGAGCTATTAACCTTGAGTTTCTGCTGAACGCTTTCATAATTTGAGTGCAAAGTTGACAACCGATAGAGGCAAAGTGGTTTGTAATACGTTGCGGGAGCGAAGGGAAAACAGGTATCCGGCCCCCAAGTTAAACACAATTGAATGGGCCTGATTGTTACTCATCTGCTTTGCATTAACAGAGAAACAATTTCAACTGATCTGGACTGAAAGCAATGTGATGGTATTTGCTTTCACAGAGCTGCAATACAGTAAGTAGGGCTTTTTGACTGTGGCTGTCACCTGCTGAGACTTGTTACTGCAGTTTTCAGAGAGGATCTTGCAGGTCCGAAGTTCATTGTCTGTTTGGCAGTTCTATTCTCAGTGTCCAAATAGCAACCCTAACTTTTGCTGTAATTCTAAAGACTTTTCTGTCTAGCGTTAAGCCTCTGAAGCAAGTCAACTAGCTTGCTCTATCTTTCTTTTCTCCCTTCCGTTCCACACAGTCAGGCCAACATTTTCTATTTCAAAGATGGCCTTAGGTAAATATGGAGCAACCATTGTAAACCTCGGCTAATTACATTTGATTTAGTGGGTCTCTCCCTTGCTGCTCACCACATTGATTTGTTTGGCTCATTCATCCGTTCTACTCTGAGGGCGGCTTTTGTTCGGCTTGGAGGGGCCCTGAATTTTTATATATCTTTATTGGTTTCCAGACACTGTGCTTCTGACAACCCCGTTCGTCTTTGGGGGGTTTCATGGGCCAGTGTAGCATTGTCCTTCATACCGCCACGGCAAATGAGCTGAAGCAATGGCCACTGAGGGACCAGTTAGCCCGATTAGTGTGTGTGTGTGTACATTTGTAAAAAAATAAAATACAAAATAGAAAGTTAATCTCTTGTATGTTAACTGCCTACTTAAAAGTTTTTATTTTTTATTAAGCACTTTATCACAACTAATTAAAGCCAGTATGAGCTTTCATGTCTGATGTATCCTCAAAACCAACCATTAGGGTATAAACTCTTTATTCTAAACTATACTCTTCACACTGTTGTTATTCCTCCTAGCTCTTCTTCCCTTAATTCCTCATCACTCTCTCTTGCCAATTCATGTATAATTTCCGATGGGACAATGGCCTCGTCTGCATAGGCTTCATCCATCTCAGCGGTGGGCTCAGTGAACAACTAGAGGTCAAGGCTGACAGTTTAATGCATTTTGACCCTCCCGGCCCTCCATCCCCCCCACCGCTCCCCAGCTTCCATACTGCGTTTCAATTAATCAGCCAGTCAAAAGGATTACCCAGCATTCCACTATGGCTGGAGGGCGGTGAGGAGAGGAAAGCGACCTGATTCATTCCCCTCTCATTTGTCCGATAATTAAAAGCGGTCGGAATGTCCTTAATTGTCCCGCTTCACCACTCATCAATCCCAACATGTTTTACACTGGGGGTTGGCGCGCGTTGTAACGTAAACCTGTAGGGAAAGGCGTCTACCTTTGGAAAGACTGGGAGTATACAGTACAGTATGTATGGTGTGTTACTGAAGAAGTAAGGGTTAGCATTACAATGAAGTGTTGGTTGTAGGAAGGGAAATTCTTATATGTTTACATCATAGTTGAAGTTGAAGACACACACACACACACACACACACTTGACCTGGCTGGCTTAATGGTGACTTATTGAATAGATAGGAACAGTCTTTTTTACAGCTTTCTCTGACACAGCACTGATGTCAGAGACACTCAGAAGTGCCAATTTCCATGGGGAAAGTTTACACCTGTTATTTTGTTGAGGGAATAGAACATGAAAGGAGTTTAAACCTGTTATTTTGTTGAGGGAATAGAACATGAAAGGAGTTTACACCTGTTATTTTGTTGCGGGAATAGGACATAAAAGGAGTAACAAAAGCCAATCAAGAGTGAAAGACAGATAAGATGTCTTGGTAAAGTGTAATTAGAGATAAGTCTGTCTTTTATGCAAAATTATCAAACTTATCAATGAGTATGTGTGTGTGTGTGTGTGTGTGTGTGTGTGTGTGTGTGTGTGTGTGTGTGTGTGTGTGTGTGTGTGTGTGTGTGTGTGTGTGTGTCGGGCTGTTGTTACCACATATTACCACCACACAGGCTGTCATGAGTCGTGCAGAGAGAGGGGCTATCAACAGTTTAATGAAATATGTTTAGTTGTGAAAACATGTTACTATCGATGTTCCAGAACAGATTTCACTTGGTTTCCCAAATTAAGCTCTGGGTAGCTGCAGGAACAGGGTTGGAGAGACCTTGGCATACAGAGTTTGGGCGGAATATCACCTGTCCTGCAGCAAAATAACCGCAGTACCCAAAGTGAGTGAAAAATGTACTGTCTGGAAAGTGGCCTCCATTTGCTATTCCAGTGCATACAGATGACATGTATTTTTTTGGTGACTTTCTCAAATCATCAATAGCCTATTTGCATCATGCAGCCAATACATGTTTTGATTTCTAAGGCATTCTAAGGTTTGTATCATTCACAACTACAGTAAAGTTGCCAAGTAACTCTAAATCTAGCGTATAGAACCTGTTTCAAATGATCACTCTTACGCTCAACATAGCTACTTCAAATGCACACTCGCTCTGGAATGGGAAAATATAATTTTAATTTTATTCAACTAAGTTCAACTATATTCTCTTACTATAAAATCATATAGTATAAAATAATGCCATGGGACTTATAAGCACATATTTTCTGATAAAGGAACAAACCTACAGCCTATGGCATGGAGCATAGCCAGATAACATACAGTAGGCCAACTCATATTCTGTTCTTCTGAAATACATTTTCTTCATATCATAATGTTTCTTTAGACCTACCTAAAATGAATTATAGATTTATTGTGATAGTGTGTATTAAAGGTGCGCATCGGGTTGTATGCAGCTTGTATGTATGGAGGCCTGGAGGTACTAAATGTGTTTATGTTTATTAACGGTCAGTTGCCATGAGACCAGCAGTCTTTTGCATGACAATAACCGTCGGACAAAATTTAATGACAGCCATAGCCCTATGTGTGTATGTGTATGTGTTCGCGTGTGTGTAAGACAGAGAGAGAGACAGACAAACAGAAAGAGTGTGTGTAGAAAAAAGAAAGAGAATAAGAGAGAGAAAGAATGAAAGAGGGCAAATGATACACCTGTAAGAGATAAAGGGACCAGAAGTCTTGTCTTGTACCACTGTTGCTTCGCCCCTTGGGAATCCGGAGAATATACTCTATAATAAATAAAAGGTGACCATGATCATAAAAGCTTCCCCTCGTGTCTGTGTTCCCTGCTGACTTAAGCATGCCCATGCCCTTATCAGAGGAGCACTCAACTCCTATTGGAACCCAATTGGAATTGCTAAACCTGACCTTCAAGGAGACATAAAAAAAATGGATGAAGATTGCATTTTTTTCTCCCAGCGGCGCTTTGTGCCTCTTCTGTCACGCTGCAGGGAGACGTGTCGGCCTCAAATCTCCCCCTCTGAAATAAATGGACACTGAGCACCAGTTATGAATGGAGCAACTAGGCCACCATATTGGTTATGTCACTGCCTGACCTTCTCCTTTATCCTGTTTCGTCATCTGACGACGTGATTGGCTTATCATCGTGATTGGCATATGTTGATAGGATGCAGAATGCCTGGGGGTTGTGGGTGTATGCATCACGCTGCACTGTATTGGAATGGATCACATGTTGACTGCAGTATGACATTGATGAAAAACAACAAGCCCTGGATACTATTCAAACCAACTTGTTTCCCAGTAAAACAACACTGACACCTCAGAGCAAGACAATGTATTTGCATTAATGTTCGTCTCAGTGACTTTTTTTGTCAACAAACATTCAGTGATCAAACTCCATTCTTTCTCACAGAACTGGGCTGCCATGTTGTTTTACCAGGAAACTCCTGGTGCTATTGATTTAATACGCCTCAGACTGTTTCACATAGTATAAAATGTTTGGATAGTTTATGGATGCTACTGTGACACAAATCCCTGTTTTGAATATGTAAAGAATATGCCAAGATAATTACCTTGCAATGTACTGTACATATCAAATCAAAATGTATTTGTCACATGCACAGGATACAGCAGGTGTAAATGGCACAGTGAAATGCTTATTGCAAGCTCTTTCCTCAACAGTGCAGAATCTAAATAAAAAAGCAAAGTGGGCCCTATAAACAAATAAAAAGAACACAACAGTCAGTAAAAAAAGACAATGTGGCAATATGTGGCATTGCGTTATGTAACTTGAAAAAATACAGTATCTTGAACTAATAAAATGGGAACATTTGCTGTTTGAGTAAGTTCTTTTCAAATCAACTGAAGAGATATTGTATTCTCATACAAGCAAACGTGTTCGCCATTAATTGATTCCCTCTCCCCGTCCATAGCATGTATACGATGAGCATGTTGCATCAGAGAACGCTATAAAAAAAAACCGGTTAAATAAAAAGTATATTTAGAAAAGACTATTCAATAAGCCACTTATTGAGCCAGGCAGGTCAAGGTTGTGTGTGTGTTTGTAAGTGCGTGTGCATGCATACATGTCAGTATATGTGTGTGTGTGTTTGTGTGTAAATATCACGTGTACTGTACATGCCAAGTACAATCCATATAGTAGCATCCCACTAGGATTACCCTTAAGTATTTGTGCCAAGTAAGCCCCATCAAACCCAAGTTTTATCATAATGCATTCCTGGAATAAAGAATAGGATTGCAAAAGACAATCATTTTAATCCGGAGTTAACAGAAGAAGAATCGTAAGAGGCTTGTGTGGTTTTCGGTTGCTGCACTCCTTTCTCTTGCTGAATGAGCTTTAGATCAACTTGGTTTAAGACCATCACATTACCCATGACTTGAAGTCCTAATTCGGTTTATTATGTAATGTGAAGAACTTGATCAATATTAGACTTTAATCATCATTTTGATCCTTTTCAGAGGTGCACTGTGGGTCTTTTCGGAGGGATAAGCGAGTAAGTGGAATAAAATACCTTTAAAATACTAGGAAAGCATTTCAATTCATGCATGGGACAACTTTAAAGAACATGTGAAATTGGAGAGCACAGTGACTCCTCACCTTTCACTCTGATATGGTGCTTTATGTAGCAGGTGGTTACATATTAGCATTGGTACTGCCTTCCTAAACCTGTGTCATCCCAGGCCATGGTTTTAGTAGGTTAGTGGTTAGTGATTAACATGCTAGCTATATTATAGAGTATGTCGTGGAATTGTGGCATGAATTCGAATCCTGGCTCTCCCATGGAGGTTGAATTTAGACAAAAAACAGACCATAGATACCACCAATTTAAAGCCAACACCAAGCAAATACGTAAATATTTATGATCAAGCCAGTGCAGACTAAAAAGAGATTGCTTAAGCTTATAACTACAGACTGAATAATTTGATTATAAACATCAGACAGTGTATGCCAGGAATATTGTGCTTAGCAATCACTTGACTGGATAGCCACTTATTTCTAACAACAGGCTGATCGTGTGAATTTGATTGCAAGAGGCCAACCTTGACGCCATTTGTTAGTTTGTTTGCTAGTTTTTCTTCTTTTAATTTCCCAGGGAACCCATGAATAGATTCACAAGATTCACAGATTAGCTCCTGAGGAAATATGGAATAACACCACCCCCATTTAGTATTCAGCAGCACTGGTGATTGCAGTAAATTAAAGTATATACTTTGAATTATTCTCATATGTGTTCATGCAATGATTCGGAGTCCCAGAATCATTACTCCATATCTGCTTCAGCAATTATCATCCACATCAAGTATGATGCAAGATTTGGGATTGTTGTCTATCATTTTTCACCAAAAAATGCTGTCAGAAAATGAAGATGTACTGTACTACATTCATGATAATAGAATTGTGAATGAAATCCACAAAGTATAATACGGCTAATGATACTGAAAGAGAGACACAGAGAGAGAAGCGAGAGAAGAGACAGAAGAGAGAGAGAGAAACATTAGTACCTCCTCCATGTAGTTGGCCTAGACTCAGGGTTGTGAGATTAGAGGCAGAGAGATACTTTAGCACTCCAGCTGTGAACAGAGTAAAACTTCAGCTGTAGTCACTGGGAACCCCACAGATTCCCCTTCAATATTTCATAAGCCTAGCTTTGATATTAGGGGCCAGAATGTGGGAACTGTGTACATCAGCCCTGGTCCTGATTGACTTTGGGATGTATCACCACCACCAAGTCTCCCTGCAATTTTCAATAATTAAAGTGGAACTGACAGCGTTTTAACTACTTTGCAGATATGAAACAAACAGGCAATCATAATATCAATCAAAAATATGAAATTCCCAGTTTATTCTACAAAAACTTTTGGGGTTTAAAAAAATCGGTTATATTTGACTCAATATTCCATGACGTACACTAAGGCATTGTTGGCAGAATAGATGGATGCAGATAAATGCATGGTTAATATAATTCACCAATACATTTCTTGGTGGTCCAAAAAATATTGCTATCAGGTTGTAAATCACAGCTGGCCTGGTGCATTGTTTACTGCCTCAAATTAGTTTTAATGACTCAATATTTTGGACAAAAACGGACGAAGGCTGGGAATGTCAATACAATCAAACTAGCAAGGGCAATGATCACAAGTCAGTCATAATGTGGCTAATATGCTAGCATATCTATTTATGTAGCAAGCTAAAACACAGAGCCTAACGTTAGCTAGCTAGCTGCTAGGAGGACGTCATGTCATTGGAGGAGTTGGTGAGTGACTGACTTTTTCGCCTCGTAGTGACTGACTTTTTCGCCTCGTTTTAGGCAGCTACACAGCTAGAGATGCACGTGTCATTTGGTTAGCTAGCAAGAAATGTGAATCTCTTTGCTAGCTAGCTAGCTATGCTGAACGACTGTTATCCAGTTAGCATATCTCTTGTGTTCACAAATTCACTCTGGCTAGCTATCTACTTCTATTTCAGAGCACTCATGTCTGAGTGTGCCAGAGCGTAGAATAGCTGATGAATTTACGAATGTGCAAGACCCGCTGAATATGACCAGTGTCAGTAAACGTAGGCAAAAAAGTAATAATTAGTCACGAACACTCTATATAACATGTAAACAGCCTAATCAGCTCTGGTTAGTGAGGTGTTCTCTCATTTGTGTCTGGAAGTAGCTAGCTAGCGAGCTAGCCAACTTTAGCTTTGGTGCTTGGTCGGGAAAACATATGCATTGGCAGGAAAGCTGCAGAAGGATGAACAGGCTATTCACCATCGTTTATCAGTGCAATTTTGACGGCCAACTAGCTGAAAATGTTTTAAAGCCTTTATCTAATGTTCCTTCATTAGATTTTAGCTCATCTTGCTTTGGCTAGCATTAGTTGTTGATCTTGTTGTTGTTGCCTGTAAACACAGTCCAGTTCAAAGTGAATGATGGCAGGCACTTGTGACAAATGGCTTGTTTGCATATAGGTAGGCCTACTGTACCTCTGATTGGCTATGTCACACCGGTCTGCGTAGACTCCGGTCCTGGATGAGACAAATGTTTTTATTAGGTTTTATTTACTGCAGTGTCTATTAATTGTCCAAATGCACGGCTGCTTTCCCACTCCATATTGCTACATAACTTTCACAAATGCCCTAGTATATGTAATTCCCAAACATTCTAAGAATTTATGAAATCTACGTGCTCGCTTGTCAGGAAATTTAAAACAAAGTGTCAAATTCTTCCAGGGGGTGTATATGAGCAGATTTTAATACGATTTCATGTTGCTAAAATGCTGTCAGTTACACTTTAATATTTGTGTAATGTTTCTATTGCCTTATCTATCTCAGGCAGGAAAACAACTCTGATCTATCCTCCCTCGCTCTCTACCTTGTTTTCTCTCAACTATATGTCCCTAAGGTTGGATACCTGTAAAATAAAATAAAAATGGGTTTGAACATACTGTACCTTTACCACTATTTTAATACCCCCATGAACATATCATAAAATGACCCTCTACTGTATATCATTGATGTCAGAATACTGGTAAATCACTGGGTTACATGCCACCCCATGGGTATGTAAGCAACCTGCACAGGCTGGTTAAAGGGACAATCTGTTATGTCAGATTTAGTACGTAGTATGCCCATCTATTTGAACACAGTTCAGAGTGTACTACACTCAAACAGAAATCCACCCGTGATGCTTGATAAGACAAAAGATCTTGTTAGACATAATCTACCATAACGTAAGTGGATGAGAGAGTGAGGGTGAGAAATATAATTATTCTTCGCGCATGTTGTTCTTCTCACCCAGTGTTGAGGAAGCTACTTTGAAAATATAGTTTATCAAGCTACCATTGACATCAAACTGGAAGAAGTTAAGCTACACTAAAGCTAGCCTCAAGACAAATATAGTTTACTTAACTAAAGTTACTTTGAAAAAGTAGTTCACCACACCAAAACTACTTAGTGAAAAATGATCACATCTATATCTGAAATGTCATACAATTTGCAAGGACAGATCACTCTGGAGTCAGAGTGTTAACAGAATGTGCAATTTAAACACAAAACTATGTTTCAAGTGAGAATTAGGCAGGTCTGATGCCGAAAAAGAAAGGAAATTCTTGCCTACTTCACCCATATTTTATTTTAGCTAAAAAAAAAAAGCAGTGTGTAGTTTCAGTAGTAAGCTACACTGCTACGTGGCAAAAATGTTATTATCTACTGAAAACACTACCAAGATTTACATTTTGTTCAACTACCACAAAGCTACTGCAAAATGTTGTTATAATACTAGTTGAACTATATGTAGTTCACTACTCCCAACACAGCTCTCACCCAACAATTCATTCTTAAAGTCAGACAGGTAGAGAGGGACCTGTGTTTTATTAACTCATAAGCAGACCATTGGAAAAAGCAATTTCACACTTGAGAAAACAACGCTGGAATTCAGCATTGTCACTCTCGATTCGTTGGGCTTTTCCCCCAAAACAAAAGAGGAGCAGGTAAGGAAATTAATTACCTGCCTGATATGAAAATGTGTCAGCCAGCACCACAATGGCGAGGTTAACGCGGGCTAACGAACTTGGCAGCAGATCACAACGGAGAGCAGGGGCTTCTGGGAAGAAGAAGAGCGAAATAATTTGACGGTGCAAAAAACACACCTAAATTTCCCACAGACGTAAACTCCAACAGTGCTAATTCATCTCTGTTTCCTAAAACATTGGTTAGGAAAACAGAGGCTAAATTATAAGCGGTTGTTAGTTTACATAGCGATAAGTTGTTAGCGGAAGTAATGATAGTGTTTGTGAGTTTATACTGTACAACTGTATAATGGTGCTAACATATCTGCAATCATGGAATTATTACATAGGTTTCATTGTGCCAGGCAAGATCAGTCAAGCACAGTAAAGTATTTGATTGAAAATGTAATACTATTTGAACCCATGTAGGATAAGCATGACTGACAATGCCCAAACATTGCATAAAAGTTTAATTCAGACCATTGCAGACACCTTGATGACCGCTTTAGCAGTCAAACATACATCAATGTTGTCACTGCATCTCAGCCTTCGCACATACAGCTATCAGCTCTTTTGATCTGTGGCTCTATTAATGTCGACGAGCTGTCCTTTTTCCTGTCCCCATTGATCTAGATGCTTTTGTGAGGACAAATTCTAATGGGGGGTTTGGTTCGATCCCAGACAGAGCGATGACAACGCTCTGTGCGCAAATGTCTTCTCTGCTGGTCACCTCTCTTTGATGGAGGTTTGGATCAGGCTAATGATTCTAATGATTGGGTCTTTACTTTTCAGGCGGAGTTTTGTCTAATGGCGTTCTAATTCTAATGTGCTTCTTATTCAGAGTGACATAATCAAAAGGAAGTGTTCAAATTCAACAACACCACATTTAAAGGTAGACTCAGCGAGATGACGTTGCAACAAACAACATAGCAGATATTAAGATGATCACGATTCAGGACACCCAGAGTATCTGCGCATGTGCACAGGTGCGCTTCACTCCATTACGATGTGGTAGCTGTGGGGGACCAAAACAGTGGAGAAAGTTTTATCATTGCGCTTCAACTTATTTGTGGCGGAAATTGACCCACTGTATGTTAACTGCGTGCATGTAACGTCATCTCGCAGTCTACCTTTAAAGCATGTATCATCAGTCTTTAGTACCATAGTTATTAATTTACGCAATAGCTCCAAGCAACACCAAGCAACCATAAGACACCGGTCAGCCTTGGATATTATTAAACAAACCAAACCCACTCTATGGTAGACTGTCTTCTGATGGCGAATATGATACAATACAGCCCCCTTTCCTTTGGTTAGGATTTTCCTCATAGCTAATCACCTCGTTCTAATCATATGTGAAATGAAAAAGAGAGAGAGGAAGCCTCACACAAAGTAATTGGCCACAGTCCTGTAATTGATATTGTTCTGCTGCATTGTGAACAAAGTCACTGAGTCGTGAGAATGTATGTAGGCCAAACCTCTTTCATTAGGATATCAAATAGACAGAGCCATTGCATGCTAATTATGGGGATGGGTATTGGATTCTTTACTAGTAATCTTTGGAAATGTGGGGAAAAAAGAAAAGAGCTAAAATTGACTTGCCGTTTTAGTATAACAAATTAGAATGTCACCGCTGTTTGCTATAAAAGGAGCTTCTCCACCCAGGAGACAGCTTAGTAATCATTTAGACAGCTAGTGCTTTGTTCCTCTGACCAACGGCTAAAATAGAATTACTCCAACTGAAAATGAAAGAGAAAGGAAAATGGCTTTCGTTTTAATGTTGACATTTGAAATGACTTGGCAGATTGCTGCAGATTGCTTTAGCATTTATAAAGACATTCCTTGATATTCCCACCGTCTACCAAGAGGTTTGATTTTAAAGCAAATTGTGAGACTTCACAAGGCAAACTGAATGACATCAAATGCTATGAGTAGCAGATTTAGTTTCAAGGTTTTAATGTCACGTGCACAAGTACAGGGAAATGCCTTTCTTGCAAGCTCCAAACCCAACAATTCAGTTATCAATATCAATGTAGCACTAAAAATGACAAAAGGTAGAACAAAAACACACAAGAAATAAAAATAAGAAATAAGTAGCTGTCGTGCAGCGATGTCACTTTGAGACCTAAAGTAGCATCACCCTCGCCCAATCAAGACCATGGTTTTGGTATAGGATAATAGTTAGCATCCTAGCTTCAGGAGAACAACGTGTTGTTGTTTACGTGAGATTGAATTCCGTGTCAACCGTATAGGGACAGTGTCTGTCACACACTAACACATTCTAAAGAAAGGTAGAAATAGAGAGGTGTCTTTCTTCACATTCTCAATCAAACTAATGACCAGAAATCAACAACAAACAAATGTGTAAAAGCGGGCAAGCAGATCTTTAATCTGAGTTTGTAAAATGTACATTTTAGTAATAACTACAATGTAACTGGCTGAAAATAATCAACTGATCATGAATTTATGTGGCACAGGACCAATGTTATGTTGTCCAGATTTGAGCCTCATGTACCTTTCACATACAGTACTCTAACAGCAGGAACCCCTAAAGCAAATGAAGACTTGGCTTTGTTTGGATGCTAACGGCTAATGACTCTTGAAAAGGCTAAGTAGCTACCCTGCCATGGGGATGATTGATATGGCTGGCTAATATAAGCTTCTTTATGTAACAGGAAATGTTTTATACCCATTACCTTTTCTCTGTAATGGAATCATCAAAAAGGAATGAGATCATCATGCCAATTGGTGAACTCAGAAAGGGTTAATGAAGAAATTGAATTTTCCACGGTTACCCCAAATCTATCACCGCCTCTATGGAGAACACAAAAGAGCTAGCTTTCATATTGTAGATGGAGCAGCTCTCTGGTGGCCAGAAAACATATATTTCCTCCTTTATTCTATCATCTTTCTTCCTGCCATATATACACTGCTCAAAAAAATAAAGGGAACACTTAAACAACACAATGTAACTCCAAGTCAATCACACTTCTGTGAAATCAAACTGTCCACTTAGGAAGCAACACTGATTGACAATACATTTCACATGCTGTTGTGCAAATGGAATAGACAACAGGTGGAAATTATAGGCAATTAGCAAGACACCCCCAATAAAGGAGTGGTTCTGAAGGTGGTGACCACAGACCACTTCTCAGTTCCTATGCTTCCTGGCTGATGTTTTGGTCACTTTTGAATGCTGGCGGTGCTTTCACTCTAGTGGTAGCATGAGACGGAGTCTACAACCCACACAAGTGGCTCAGGTAGTGCAGCTCATCCAGGATGGCACATCAATGCGAGCTGTGGCAAGAAGGTTTGCTGTGTCTGTCAGCGTAGTGTCCAGAGCATGGAGGCGCTACCAGGAGACAGGCCAGTACATCAGGAGACGTGGAGGAGGCCGTGGGAGGGCAACAACCCAGCAGCAGGACCACTACCTCCGCCTTTGTGCAAGGAGGAGCACTGCCAGAGCCCTGCAAAATGACCTCCAGCAGGCCACAAATGTGCATGTGTCTGCTCAAACGGTCAGAAACAGACTCCATGAGGGTGGTATGAGGGCCCAACGTCCACAGGTGGGGGTTGTGCTTACAGCCCAACACCGTGCAGGACGTTTGGCATTTGCCAGAGAACACCAAGATTGGCAAATTCGCCACTGGCGCCCTGTGCTCTTCACAGATATAAGGCAGGTTCACACTGAGCACGTGACAGACGTGACAGAGTCTGGAGACGCCGTGGAGAACGTTCTGCTGCCTGCAACATCCTCCAGCATGACCGGTTTGGCGGTGGGTCAGTCATGGTGTGGGGTGGCATTTCTTTGGGGGGCCACACAGCCCTCCATGTGCTCGCCAGAGGTAGCCTGACTGCCATTAGGTACCGAGATGAGATCCTCAGACCCCTTGTGAGACCATATGCTGGTGCGGTTGACCCTGGGTTCCTCCTAATGCAAGACAATGCTAGACCTCATGTGGCTGGAGTGTGTCAGCAGTTCCTGCAAGAGGAAGGCATTGATGCTAAGGACTGGCCCGCCCGTTCCCCAGACCTGAATCCAATTGAGCACATCTGGGACATCATGTCTCGCTCCATCCACCAACGCCACGTTGCACCACAGACTGTCCAGGAGTTGGCGGATGCTTTAGTCCAGGTCTGGGAGGAGATCCCTCAGGAGACCAACCGCCACCTCATCAGGAGCATGCCCAGGCGTTGTAGGGAGGTCATTCAGGCACGTGGAGGCCACACACACTACTGAGCCTCATTTTGACTTGTTTTAAGGACATTACATCAAAGTTGGATCAGGCTGTAGTGTGGTTTTCCACTTTAATTTTGAGTGTGACTCCAAATCCAGACCTCCATGGGTTGATAAATTTGATTTCCATTGATAATAATTTTTGTATGATTTTGTTGTCAGCACATTCACCTATGTAAAGAAAAAAGTATTTAATAAGATTATTTCATTCATTCAGATCTATGATGTGTTATTTTAGTGTTCCCTTTATTTTTTTGAGCAGTGTATTTCTTCTTTGTCCATTTTGACAATTTCTACCTTTTTGAATTGGTGCTAAGGGAAGCTATCCAGAACGTTGACACCCACTCCCTGTGTAGGTGGACTTTTGACCATTGTAGGCCTTCAGAGTGCATGCTATGCATCCCCGCTGTTCACAACATACTAGGAATGCTGTTTCCTCTGTGGGCTAGCTGCGGCTTTTATCTGAGTGAGTATATGAATGACCAAGTGCTGTCATACTTCTTTCCTATCCAGCTGGCTGTAATTGGGGTGAGGTGTTCCAGGGGGCACTCTGTTGTTGTGCAAGTGGGACAGGGCAGTTTACATAATGCAGTTTGTGTGTGTGTGTGTGTGTGTCACACTTGAGGAGCTCCCATAATGCTTTGCTTACTTTAATGGGGAGAAGGTGCACCACCTCCAACTCAAGGATGTGTCATGCATCACTTGGAAAAAGCAGTAAATTCTCTTTGGTGATGATATGAGAAAGGGAACACACACACACCCTGTGCACACACTCACACATACCCTGTGCACACACACACACACCCTGTGCACACACACCCTGTGCACACACACACACACACACACACACACACACACACACACACACACACACACACACCCTGTGTACACACACACCGGGGTAGCCAGTTGACAGGGCCATGTGTGAGCTATCTTTCCCCAGAAGTCCTCATTATCGTTCCACACCTGTGATTGAGAGTTCCCTTCCTTCTCCACTGGTCGTACTTGCAGAACCAGTCCTTCTGCATGGTGAGCATTTTGCTCCTCTTTCAGCCCCAAAGCAGACCATTAGGGTTCAAGGAAGGACTTGGAATGTGAAATGTTTATGCTTGGTGTTCCAATGTGATGGATTATGGATGAAGTATAGCCTGAATGTTGTTGTCCATATAAGGTCAGAAAACTACATTGGGTTCACCCATGTAGCTACAGAGTAAATAAATACTGTCAGCCTGTAAAAAATACCCTTTGGGATCAAAGATAGCTTTACAGATTCATGCATTACACTCGAATTTACAGAAATGTAATCATTGTGATGAATTCCACAGATTAATAGTTGGTACCAAGCCCACACTGTCTCACACAAAAACTTTGCAGCACAGAGGACGCAGATGAGGATGTTGAGAAGCCATTGCCCCTAAATGCTGCTGGATAAAAACGTCACAAGTTGAGCCCTGAGCCCGAGAAGACGATTTGTGACAGCATTCTGACAGAGGGGAGGAAACTCCGTCTCTGTGACCTAGGGCATGAGGATCTACAGTATCTACCCATAACCCCCCTCTGACTAAGGATGTCACACCTCCTTGTGGAACCATCTTACTTTATACAAACGTCAGAGGCTCTGGGAAGCCTTTGATAAGGACTGAGACAGTAGGGTCACAGTGTGAACTGTCTGTCTTGTCTGTCTGAGGCGGATAGAATATTTACCACTATCTAAATTACCCATCACTGTCTACTGCTGGAACAGATTCCCAAGTGGGGTTTAACATATTTTAAGGCGGAGGAAGAGGCTCAGGTTGAATTCAATCTTTAATCTGTAGTCTCACAGCCAGGGGGTGTGTGTGTGTGTGTGCGTGTGCATGCGCGTCCGTTTGTATAACAAGTGCACAGTCCAGATAATACAACTCTACATAGTTGGATGATTTCATATGAATAACATAAAGCACAGTAATCAAGTCTGTGATTGCAGTCCCAATATCACACCATGCCAAGTCGCATTGTGGGTATAGGCCTTGCTTCTTGTGTTTGGAGTGCTCCGAATCTTTTACACATCAATACAATGCAACAACACACAGCATGAAACTGTACCAATTCATTGAAGCATAAAGTACATTCATAGCAATCTAGGACAACCTCCTTAGCATATCAATGTAGTAAGACATCATACAGTAGTTTAGATAAGCCAATTTTTCGCAATAACACAAATACATAAGTATTATTCTACATATATAAGCAGCTCTATAATATTTATTGTACAGTATACAGTTCATATAAAATGAGAAAAAAATATATGGCCACATAGAATTCCAGAACACCTAGCTACAATACAGAATCTAGCAGAGCGCTGCTACACAAATCTCTTCCTCTTTTAGCCACTACAGAGGTGTGTAGCTTGCTGCTGGCTACTACCGGGAGTCCATCATTGCTTATTAATTCTAAAACCTGGTTGTTTCCTAATCGGTCCTGAGCCCTCGAGGCTGGTAAGCCTCAACAATACTTTAGCAACACGACACGTCGGAACATTTATATTGAGGGACACCATCAGACAAGTCTAGTGAATTAATGATGAACTAAGACTGGTGCCTGTCAAAGAGGCTGAGAATTTGATACTCCCCTGTCCCCTTCTGCTGGATCGAGGATGCGGATAGAGATGCGGAAATCTTATCGCACAGGAAATGTGTGATCTACTGTAAGTGAGCATGACAGGGACTGACAGCCCCACCGGACAGAGGGAGAGAGAGAGAAATGGAGAGACAGAGAACAAGAGAAAGATAAATAATACAGTAGCCAACGTTCAGAAGAAGTGAACGTGTCATAAAAGGTCAGTCTGAACAATGATGGCCAATCAGCGCTAATGTGATTCCCTGATTCTCATCCACGGTTCAGCTCTCCTCACCCCCCAACGTCATTCTGAGGGGAGACAGAAAGCAACGAAATGGATCTGATCCCTTCAACATGGTCTCTAGTATTGACTATAAGGCAGCCAAGGTAACTCTGAAAAGACTGGCCTTAAGCTTTAGACAACTGAACTTGCTCCCTTACGCAGCTAACTACCTCCTCCCAATACAACTAACTCCCTCTTCCAATACAACTTCATCCTCCCAATATACACTACCGGTCAGAAGTTTTAGAACATCTTCTCACTCAAGGGTTTTTCTTTATTTTTACTATTTTCTATATTGTAGAAAAGTAGTGAAGGCATCATAACTATGAAATAACACATATGGAATCATGTAGTAACAAAAAAGTGTTAAACAAATCAAAATATATTTCATATTTGAGATTCTTCAAATAGCCACCCTTTGCCTTGATGAGAGCTTTTCACACTGTTGGCATTCTCTCAACCAGCTTCACCTGGAATGCTTTTCCAACAGTCTTGAAGGAGTTCCCACATATGCTGAGCACTTGTTGGCTGCTTTTCCATCACTCTGCGGTCCGACTCACCCCAAACCATCTCAATTTGGTTGAGAAAGGGGGATTGTGGAGGCCAGGTCATCTGATGCAGCACTCCATCACTTTCCTTCTTTGTAAAATAGCACTTACACAGCCTGGAGGTGTGTTGTGTCATTGTCCTGTTGAAACCAGATGGGATGGCGTATCACTGCAGAATGCTGTGGTAGAAAATGCTGGTTAAGTGTGACACATAATTCTAAATAAATTACAGACAGCACCCCCACACCATAACACCTCCTCCTCCATGCTTTACGGTGGGAAATACACATGCAGAGATCATCCGTTCACCCACACCGCATCTCACAAAGACACCAAAAATCTCCAATTTGGACTCCAGACCTAAGGACAAATTTTCACCGGTCTAATGTCCATTGCTCGTGTTTCTTGGCACAGCAAGTCTCTTCTTCTAATTGGTGTACTTTAGTAGTGGTTTATTTGAAGCAATTCAACCATGGCCTGATTCACACAGTCTCCTCTGAACAGTTGATGTTGAGATGTGTCTGTTACTTGAACTCTGTGAAGCATTAATTTGGCTGTGGCTGGTAACTCTAATGAACTTATCCTCTGCAGCAGAGGGTCTTCCATTCCTGTGGCGGTCCTCATGAGAGCGAGTTTCATCATGGTTTCTGCAACTGCACTTGAAGAAACTTTCAAAGTTCTTGACATTTTCCGTATTGACTGACCTTCATGTTTTAAAGTAATGATGGACTGTCGTTTCTCTTTGCTTATTTGAGCTGTTCTTGCCATAATATGGACTTGGTTTTTACCAAATAGGGCCACCTTCTGCATGAAGCTGGTTGAGAGAATGCCAAGAGCTGTCTTCAAGGCAAAGGGTGGCTATTTGAAGAATCTCAAATCTCAAATATATTGTGATTTGTTTACTTTTTTTTGGTTACTTCATGATTCCATATGTGTTATTTCATAGTTTTGATGTCTTCACTATTATTCTACAATGTAGAAAATAGTAAAAAATAAAGAAAAACCCTTGAATGAGAAGGTGTTCTAAAACTTTCGACAGGTAGTGTAACGAACTCCCTCAATACAACAGCCTGTTCTCAACATGCATTTGGTCTCATACGATGAGACAACAGTCCAAAATTGTGGGCAAAGGGGCAGTAATGTTGCTTTTATAAATGATGAAAAAAGGAGGTTGTGTCAGTGTGCTGAGAAGGTGATTTTTATACAGTTAGCACAAGACAAATGGCCTGTGAAGACGTGACCGAGATGGTATAATGTCACGGCATAAGCATGCTTGAGCTCTGGAAACGCATGTCGCTATAAATATTAGATTCTTACAGGGGTAAGTCATTTTTCTTCCCTCTTCTCCTCATTCCAAGGTAGAAAAATTAAAATCTCTACAATATCCGTAGAGTACAACCTTTCCTAAGACAGGAAGTTGAGCAGGTCTTAAACAAGGCACTTGTCATCTCCCGTCTACACTACTGCATCTCTCTGTTGGTTGGGCTTCCCGCTTGTGCCATCAAATCACTGCAATTTATCCAGAACGCCGCAGCCCGCCTGGTGTTCAACCTTCCTATGTTATCCCATGTCATCCCGCTCCTCCGCACACACCACTGGCTTCCAGTCGAAGCTCACATCATCTTCAAGACTAGGGCCGTATAACCGCCATATGAGTCATGACCGCAGTAAAATTCCACTGTAATCTCCACTTATGCACCCAGGACATGCGTTGGTAGTACCCAACTTGCTAGCGACCTTCAGGTCCTAATGGCCTGGTACTCAGGGCTCTACTGTCCTTCTAACCTCTCTGACATCAATGCAAATGAAAATAACATCAAACACTTATCATAAAAACAGTAGTGTGCTTTAAAAATCACCTCACTGTGATTGATTAATTTGAAGAAAGAAGTTCAACAACCGGTTGAAACTGAGTGGAAACATGGTCATTGTGGATGTTGTTTCAAAGCCTAACAACGAAATGGATGGTGCTTGATTAATTCAAAACACCCATATGCATATTAGAGATGCTGCATACACATATGTCTATATATGAGCCCAAGCCAGAAAAAAAACGGAATTAAAATAATGATTGAGCTGTACGTTATACAATACATTGCCTACCGCATGGTACCCACCACAGAAAAACATTTGAAAAGTTTTAAGATGTATTTAATTGGTCTAGCCTATATTGGGCCAGTAACTGAAAGGTTGCTGGATCGAATCTCCGAGCTGACAAGGTAAAATTCTGTCGTTCTGCCCCTCAGCAAGGCAGTTAACCCACTGTTCCCCGGGCGCTGAAGACATTGATTGTTGATTATGGAAGCCCCCCGCACCTCTCTGATTTAGAGGGGTTGGGTTAAATGCGGAAAACATATTTCAGTTGAATGCATTCAGTTGTACATTTAGCCTACAATTATAGTCAATTTGTATTTGATTTGGAATATTCTAGTAATAGGGAATTTTTTATTTTCATAATTAATAGGCTGACACATTACCTTTAGCTACAGAATATCTCACCACCATGCATTTCCATCTCCCCTCTCTCCTTCATTCCTTTCTCAAGCCCGCAGAGAGAGGAGCTGTCAACAGTTTAATGAAATATGTTTAGTTGTGAAAACATGTTAGTATCGTTGTTCCAGAACAGATTTTCACTTGGTTTCCCAAGTTAAGCACTTGGTAGCTGCAGGAACAGGGTTGGGGAGCCCATGGCATACAGAGTAATGCATTGAGAGGATGCGTGCTCCTCAAACAGTGATTGATGCATGGAGTGAAATAACCGGGGTAGCCTACCTATGAGGAGGGATACCTTACTGAGCACAAAACATTTTATGAACTCCAATCTGGCTTTAAAACAGCTCATTCCACTGATACTTGCCTTGTCCACCTTTTTGACCACATTAAGCAGGAAAGTGAGAAGGGGAACTATACAGGTATGGTCATGTTAGACTTGCAGAAAGCTTTTGACACAATGGACATTGATATTCTCCTGATGAAACTGAAATGCATGGGTCTAAATTATGTAGCAGTGAATTGGTTTAGGTCTTATCTGACCAACAGAACACAAGTATGTAATGTTAGGGATATTCTGTCAGAGGCCAAAGAAATATCCTGTGGAGTACCACAGGGATAAATTTTAGGGCCTCTCTTACTTCTTATATACGTTAATGATATGCCCGATGATGCTGATGATTCATCCATACTGGTATCAGGGAAAGATACAATTTACATAGAGGAGACCCTGGGTATTGCATTTTGTTAGAGATTGGTTGTCTGACAACAAATTGTCACTACATTTGGGAAAAACTGAATTGATTTTGTTTGGAACAAAATGTAGATTGCTTAGGGCTGACAAGATAACGGTAAACTGTGCAGGCAAGGAGATTGAATCTAAAACAAGTGTATCTTATCTTGGTGTGTCCCTAGATCAATCTCTTTCTGGAGACCTGATTGCTGCTAAAATTATTTCTAACAAATTGAAATGTTTGTATCGTAACACAAGATATTTTAACATTCAAGTTAAGAGACTGGTTGTCTCAACCTTGATTTAGTGTCATTTTGATTATGCCTGCTCTGCTTGGTATAGAGGGCTATCAAAAAAAGCTGAAAAAGAGAATGCAGGTCATGCAAAATAATGTTATCAGGTATATGCTAAATGTCCCCCCATAGGACCCACATAGGGGTACAGGAGTTTGGAGGTGGGCTTGTTGCCTTTGGAGTCCAGAGTGGACCAACTTAAACTTAATCATATGTTTGACATTTTAAATGATCGTGCCCCAGGTTACATAAAAACCACACTGATATGGTCTATAACCAACACAGTCACAATACCAGAGCTAGTGTTATGTCTTGTAAAATCCCAAGAGTAAACAGTACTGCGAGGAGCACATTTGTCCATTCAGGTATTTGTCTATGGAATAGCCTTCCCTTCGAGATCAAGCAAATTAAAAGTAAAAATAGCTTTAAAAAGCAGGCAAAGTTTTTCATTTGGACAAGGTTGTCTAAGTAAGGGAAACCACTCCACTGCCCCTGGTGCTCCCTACTGCTGGTCAGGTGTATTTATTGAAGGATCAGTATGATGTGCAATTAACAGATTGTTTTAATGTGAACTGAATATGGTTGATTTCTAAGGTTAGGGAGAAGTGCAGTGAATAGTGCCACTTTTTATGATGTCAATATAAATAAATGTATTTATGGTTGTTTGTAATTTTGTCTTGTCTTTTAACCATTATGTGTTATTGTTTTCACCATCAAGGATCACTTTAGAAATAAGCATTTTAATGAATAATTTCAAGTGCTATCCTCTGGGTCCACATTGAGTTACATAGAGTTAAGAAAATATTTACTAAATAAACAAAAATTTTTATTAAACAAAGTAACACAATAAAATAACTAAATTGAGGCTATAAACAGGGGGTACCAGTACTGAGTCAATGTGCGGGGGTACAGATTAGGCAAGGGAATTTGTACATGTAGGTAGGGGTAAAGTGACTATGCATAGATAATAAACAGCGAGTAGCAGCAGTGTAAAAACAAAGTTGGGGGAGGGGGTCAATAAAAATAGTCCGGGTGGCAATTTGATTAAGCAGTCTTATGGCTTGGGGGTAGAAGCTGTTAAGGAGCCTTTTGGACCTAGACTTGGTGTTCCGGTACCGCTTGCCATGCGCTAGCAGAGAGAACAATCAATGACTTGAGTGACTGGAGTCTTTGACCATTTTTTGGGCCTTCCTCTAACACTGCCCAGTATATGGGTCTTGGATGGCAGGAAGCTTGGCCCCAGTGATGTACTGGGGCACTACCCTCTGTAGCGTCTTACGGTCGGATGCCGAGCAGTTGCCATACCACGCGGTGGTGCAACTGGTCAGGTAGCCTAGTGGTTAAAGCTTTGGACTAGTAACCTAAAGGTTGCAAGTTAAATTCCCCCGAGCTGACAAGGTATAAATCTGTCGTTCTGCCCCTGAACAGGCAGTTAACCCACTGTTCCTAGGCCATCATTGAAAATAAGAATTTGTTCTTAACTGACTTGCCTAGTAAAATAAAGGTAAATATGTCTGTTGCCAAAAATAAATTCAATTCAATTCAGTATCTGAAGAACAGGTGGGATAGCGGCCTCCATTCGCTAATCAAGTGCATAGGCGGATGACATGCCTTTTTTCTCCTGTTCCTGCCCATTTGATAATGGACTATTCTAAATCCAAACTAATTTAACATAATGTTAAAGACAAGATTAAATTGAGAATAGCCTGATGGGTGAAAATATGATCACTTTATGAGAGAACATTGTGCGCAGCCTGAGGCTACAGAGCACAAGCTTTTTTTGTGACATTCTCAAATCATCAATAGTCTATAGTCACATCATGCAGCCCACTTATGTTTCGATGTCTAAGACATTCTAAGGTTTGTATCATTAACAACTAAAGTTGCCAAATAACTCAAAATCTAGTGTATAGGACCTGTTTCAAATGATGATATTGTTTTTATTTTATACAGCTCAGCTCTTCTTAATATAAAATAATAACATTTAAAATAATGACACGGGACAGTGGATTCGGAAAGTATTCAGCACCCTTCGCTTTTTCCACATCTTGTTACGTTACAGCCTTATTCTAAAATGGATTAAATCATTTTCCCCCCTCATCAATCTAGACACAATATCCCAAAATGAAAAAGCAACATTTAGCAAATTTATATTAAAAAACTGAAATATCACATTTAAATAAGAATTCAGACCCTTTACTCAGTACTTTATTGAAGCACCTTTGGCAGCGATTACAGCCTCAAATCTTCTTGGGTATGAGGCTATAAGCTTGACACACCTGTATTTGGGGAGTTTCTCCTGTTCTTCTCTGCAGATACTCTCAAGCTCTGTCAGGTTGTATGGGGAGCGTCGCTGCACAGCTATTTTCAGGTCTCTCCAGACATGTTAGATCGGGTTCAAGTCCGGGATCTGGCTAGGTAACTCAAGGACATTCAGAGACTTATCCCGAAGCCACGCCTGCGTTGTCTTGGCTGTGTGCTTAGGGTCATTGTCCTGTTGGAAGGTGAACATTCGCCCCAGTGGTCCTGAGCGCTCTGGAGCAGGTTTTCATCAAGGATCTCTCTGTACTTTGCTTCGTTCATCTTTCCCTCGATCCTGAGTAGTCTCCCAGTCCCTGCCGCTGGAAAACATCCCTGCAGCATGATGCTGCTACCACCATGCTTCACCGTAGGGCTGGTGCCAGGTTTCCTCCAGACATGACGCATGGCATTCAGGCCAAAGAGTTTAATCTTGGTTTTCTTCAGACCAGAGTTTCTTGTTTATCATGGTCTGAAACATCCCTGCAGCATGATTCTGCCACCACCATGCTTCACCGTAGTGCTGGTGCCAGGTTTCCTCCAGACATGACGCATGGCATTCAAGCCAAAGAGTTTAGTCTTAGTTTTCTTCAGGCCAGAGAATCTGATTTATCATGGTCTGAAAGTCCTTTGGGTACATTTTGACAAACTCCAAGCGGGTTGTGTCATGTGCCTTTTACTGAGGAGTGTCTTCCGTCTGGCCACTACCATAAAGGCCTAATTGGTGGAGTGCTGCAGAGATGGTTGTGCTTCTGGAATGTTCTCCCATCTCCACAGAGGAACTCTGGAGCTCTGTCAGAGTGACCATTGGGTACTGTTCACCTCCCTGACCAAGACCCTTCTCACCCGATTGCTCAGTTTGGCCAGGCGGCTAGGTCTAGGAAGAGTCTTGGTGGTGTGAGAGCAAAATTGCAAGATTATGTTATAGTACTGTAATTGCATCAAATAGTTGTTTTATGCAACATAATAAGTGGTTGTTAGAACACTCATCTGTGTGTGTTCTACAGAAAGTGGGCCTCTGGGAGATTTAGCACTGACAGTGGATTTACAATGGAATTGTGATAAAGCCCGCATTCCATAGCATGATTAGTGTCTGTGTGCCTGACTGGAAGGTACCAAGGAGAGATGGCTTGGGGCCAGACCCTGGTCTCTATACAATGAGGACAGTATTTACAGCAGATACTGTTTGCTGTGAATTATTAGTAACCCTGTGACCCATTCCATACATCTGTTGTTTATCATGTAGACTGAAGGGGGTGTGTCTTTGCCATAAAAGGCCATGGCATCTCTTGTCGTTGGGCTCTTAGCGAATCACCTAGGGGGGGTTTGTTGACAAGCTCCATTACTGCAGTAATTAAATAATAAAGTTTGATTGTTTTGAGTAAATCTAAAAGTCTCTCCTTTTGATTACAATAATTCCATGACAGTGGTTCCAAACCTCTTCCATTTAAGAATGATGGAGGCCACTTTGTTCTTGGGTATTGTTTTGACACATTTCTCCAGATCTGTGCCTCGACACAATCCTGTCTCGGAGCTCTACGGACATTTCCTTCGACATCATGGCTTGTTTGTTTTGTTAAATAGACAGGTGTGTGCCTTTCCAAATCATGTCCAATCAACTGAATTTACCACAGGTGGACTCCAATCAAGTTGTAGAAACATCTCAAGGATAATTGATGGAAACAGGATGCACCTGAGCTCAATTTCAAGTCTCATAGCAAAGGGTCTGAATACTTATGTAAATAAAGTATTTCTGTTTTTTTTTTTTTATAAATGTGCTACATTTCTAAAAACCTGTTTTCGCTTTGTCCTTATGAGGTATTGTGTGTAGATTGATAAGGATTTTAATTTTTTTTTATTCATTTTTTAATAAGACTGTAACGTAACAAAATGTGGAAAAAGTCAAGGGGTCTGAATACTTTCGGAATGCACTGTAAGCATGTCTTGTCTGCTAAATGAAATAGCCTACAGCCTATGGCATGCCGCATAGCCAGATAACATACAGAAGGCCAACTCATATTCTGTTAATCTGAAATACATTTTCTTCATATCATAATGTTTCTTTAGACCTACCTAAAATAAATAATGGATTTATTGTGATAGTGTATATTAAATAGATTTATTAGACTTTTTTAAATGTAATGTTACAAATGCACACATCAGTGGCTTGAATGCAGCTTGTATGTATGGAGGCCTGGAGATGCTAAACATGTTAATGTTGATTAATGGTCAGTTACCATGAGATCGGCAGTCTTTTTGCATGACAATAACCGTCTGATATAATTCTATGACCGCCACAGCCCTATTCAAGACTCTGGTGCTTGCCTAAGGAACAGCAAGGGGAACAGCCCCTCCTTACTTTCTGGCTATGCTCAAACCCTACATCCCAACTCGATCACTCCACCTCTGGTCTCTTGGCCCTCCCACCTCTATGAAGGCAGCTCCAGCTTAGCCCAGTCAAAGCTCTTCTCTGTCCTGGCACCCCAATGGTGGAACAAGCTTCCTCCTAAAGTCACGACAGCCCATCTTTGAAAACATCTGAAACCCTACCTCTTTGAAGAGTATCTTAAATAACTCTCATGCCACTTCTCTTTTCCCACTAGCACTGACTTTGCTGATAAGTACTTTGTTAAAAATGTACAATATACGGCTGTGATGTGATGTTGTCTCACCTAGCTATCTGAAGATGAATGCACACATTTTAAGTCACTCTGTATAAGAGCATCTGCTAAATGACTCAAATGAAAATGTAAAATGTAAAAAAAAAAAAGCCTTTTGTGTTGAAATATCACAGGACACAGGGAGTGTCAAGGCCTTTCTATCTGACGGGGAGAAGCCACACAGTGGATTGATAGTATACGTGGTCCTATTTTTATTTATTTATTTTATTTAACCATTATTGAGCATATCTGGCATGAAATGACAAAATATGTACATATAGATTGTGATATAAAGTTGCTAAGTTCGATACTGTCAATTTCATGTATTCTGAACACATACTTTGGTCTATTATCACAAGCAGGGTTGGGAAGTAATTGATTATATGTAATCAGTAACGTTACCAGCAAAAACATTGTATTTAGATAACAAATACTTTAGAAAAACTAGATGATTACTTCTTGGATTACTTATACATTCAAAAAGAATGTCTGTTTTCTCAATGACATTCAATTCAGCATTGAAAAAGTTTAAGTTTGTTCCACCTGAGCAAGTCTGAGAACAAGTCAGTGACCACTATGATGACACACCAAATGTATTTGATGGCTCCTTTAACTGAAAGTAATCAGATTACATTGCTGAGTTTGGGTAATCCAAAATTACATCACTAATTACAATATTTGACAGGTAACTAGTGAATGTAATGGATTACATTTAGAAAGTAACATACCCAACAAGCACAACATGATATCCATAACAGTTTATAATAAGAAGTACACTGAGTATAATAAACATTAGAAATACCTAATCATGAGTTATAACCCCTTTTGACCTCAGAACTGCCTCAATTCGTCAGGGGCATGGACTCTACAAGGTGTTGAAAGCGTTCCACAGGGATTCTGGCCCATTTTGACTCCAATGCTTCCCACAGTTGGGTCAAGTTGGCTGGATGTCCTTTGGGTGGTGGACCATTCTTGATACACACGGGAAACTGTTGAGCATGAAAAACCCAGCAGCATTGCAGTTCTTGACACAAAACGGTGCCCCTGGCACTTACTACCATACCCCGTTCAATGGCACTTCAATATTGTGTCTTGCCCATTCACCCACTGAATGGCACACATACACAATTCATGTCTCAATTGTCTCAAATCTTAAAAATCCTCCTTTAACCTGTCTCCTCCCCTTCATCAACAATAATAAGGGATAATAGTTTTCACCTGGTTTCAGCTGGTCAGTCTATGTCATGGAAAGAGCAGGTGTTCTTAATCTTCTTAATGTTTTGTATACTCAGTGCATATGTATAGTAAAGAGAGAAACACACACTTGGTTTGTTTTCTTATGCAATATACTCAGACATACATTTTTGTGGCATTTTTGTCATCTTATCATGGTGTTTGAACTTACTTTCAAGATGCATCAGTCCTGTAATTAGTTGAGGATCCTAAACAAAATTGTGCATGGATAAAGATGACAAATCGTAGCTGACTATTTGAACTGAAAGGATTTGTGTATTAAGAAAATGCTTTTTCCAATCCTCCCAGCTTTCAGTACATGGTGACCATTCCCTTGGGAGAGAAAAAGGATTATGGCATATTAATATTCATTCCTGGGTATTTTCGTCTGTCATTGTATTTGGCCGGATATCTTTGTACTGGAGATGTTCATTCTCTAGTCCTAATGTATTCTAAATCCCTCAGGCATGAAATTGTTCCTGGTTTGTGTTGTGTTACTTCTGATATGTGAGAGCTTGGCTTCGTCCAGCAATTAAGGGGAAGGGCGGCTACGTAATCATATTTATTTTCAGTCTTTGGGCTGTCCAGCTGATCCGCCTCTAATGGTTTGCCTGACATATCTCATCATCAATCAAGGAATATACAACAAACATCTACAAATAGACCATAGAGGGTTAAATACACAGAATATAGGGTTAAATACACACCATAGAGAGTTAAATACACACCATAGAGAGTTAATAACACACCATAGAGGGTTAAATACACAGTATATAGGGTTAAATACGCACCATAGAGGGTTAAAAACACAGTGTAGAGGGTTAAATGCACAGTACAGAGGGTTAAATAAACAGAATAGAGGGTTAAATGCACACCGTAGAGGGTTAAATAGACAGGACAGAGGGTTAAATACACAATGTAGAGGGTTAAATACACAGTATAGAGGGTTAAATACACAGAATAGAGGGTTAAATACACATTATAGAGGACTAAATATATAGAATAGAAGGTTAAATACACAGAATAGAGGGTTAAATACACACCATAGAGTGTGCGAGGGGGCTGCCTTAATCGACATTCACGTCTTCGGCGCCCGGGGAACAGTGGGTTAACTGCCTTGTTCAGGGGCAGAACGACAGATTTTTACCTTGTCAGCTCGGGGATTCGAACTTGCAACCCTCCGGTTACAAGTCCAACGCTCTAACCACTAGGCTACCTGCCGCCCCATGTAACTATATACACACCATAGAAGGATAAATACACAGTATAGAGGGTTAAATACAGTATATAGGGTTACATACACATAATAGAGTGTTAAATACAGCCCATAGAGAATTAAATACACATAACCTGTTAACACACCTGTTGGGTGTTTCTCGTCTTCGAGCTTCAGCCCTCCTCCTTCCCCTCGGATCGCTCCAAGATAGCGAGATGAGGGAGGCTGATGTCCGGGAGGGCTCTCACGCTGTATGGGAACAACATATGCGTCTGGAGGGGTTCGTGGGAGAGGTGAAGAAGGTTTTTGATGCCCCGTTCTCTGGGAGAGAAGCTGCCCGGAAGCTATTGCAGCTTCAGCAGGACTCCCGCAGTATGGCTTGGAACCAGGAAGCGCTGTTCGATATGTTCCTGCACGGCGTCTCAGAGGAGGTCAAGGACGAGCTTGCTGCTCGGGAGTTACATACGGATCTCGATTCCCTCATCGTGTTGGCCATCCGTATCGATGGGCGATTACGGGAATGACAGAGGGAGAGGAAATTCAATTTCGTTCGCACGTCCAGGGATTCCACCTTGCCTCCGAGTCATCATGGAAGTCCCCGACGGTCCCATTGCCGAGAGAACCCGAGGCTTCCTGACTTCCCCCGAGAGTCGCCGAAGACGGCCGAGTCACCGCTTCCAGAGCCTATGCCACTAAGCAGAGCTGGGCTGTCGGAACTGCAATACAGGATCAACACGAAGAGTTGTCTGTATTGCATTTTATGTCCTCTTGTCCTTTAAAAAGACCAGGCTCACCGGTAGGAGCGAGTACTCTGGTGGGCCATAAGGAAAACATTTCTGCTTACCTTGCTCGCACCCCTTTTCATTACATTCTGCCGTGGGAAAAACAGTCTAAATCTCTCCGGGTCCTCATTGACTCTGGGGCCGATGAGAGCTTTTTGGACGCTACCCTGGCGTCCGGGCTGAACATCCCCACTCAGCCCCTCTTCATTCCCATGGATGTTAGAGCACTGGACAGGCGCTCTATAGGCCCGGTCACTTATAATAACACTCCCATCAACCTACGGGTGTCAGAGAATCACAGCGAGACTATTCAATTTCAAAATCTCCTCAGATTCTCGTGGTTTTGGAATTCTCCTGGCTCTAGCGACACAATCCGCACATCTGCCACACCCATTGTCTGAAGTCAGCACAACCTGCCCCGGGACGTCTTCTTGGGGGCTCGGAAGGTGCCCCAGACCTCTCCGTAATCCCCACGGACTACCAGGACCTCCGGGAGGTGTTCAGCAAGGCTCAAACCACTTCGCTTCCGCCGCACCGACCCTATGACTGCGAGACTGACCTTCTCCCTAGCACCACGCCACCCCGGGGACAACTGTACTCTCATTGGGGACTCCCTAGCTGCAGGATTTATCCATCCCTCTTCCTCTCCCGCCGGTTCTTCTTCGTGGAGAAAAAGACCCTGCGCCCGTGCATTAACTACCGGGGACTCAATGACACTGTTAAGAACCGTTACCCGCTACCACTAATTTCCTCGGCCTTTGAGCTACTCCCAGGGGTCACTGTGTTTTCCAAGCTGTATCTACGGAACGCCTACCACCTGGTGCAGATACGAGAGGGTGGACAAGTGGAAGACCGCCTTCAAAATGACCAGCGGCCAATACGAGTACCTGGTCATGCCTTTTGTCCTCACCAACGCCCCTGCTGTGTTCCAGGCTCTGGTAAATTATGTTCTCCGTAACATGTTAAACTGGTTCGTCTTCATCTACATTGATGACATCCTCGTCTTCTCCCGTTTCCCCCAAGAACATGTGCTCCATGTCCGGCAGGTTCTTCAACGCCTTCTGGAGAATCAGCTGTTTGTGAAGGCGGAGAAGTGCGAGTTCCATCGCTCCACCATCCCCTTTCTGGGTTACATAATCTCTGCTGGGAGTGTCCAAATGGATCCCGGGAAGGTGAGAGTGGTGGTGGATTGGCCTCAGGCTACGTCCAGGGTGCAGCTGCAACGTTTCCTGGGGTTTGCCAACTTTTATTGGCACTTTATCCGGGGTTACAGCACCCTGGCTCCCGCCCTGTCTGCACTCACCTCTACCAAGGTTCCATTCACGTGGTCCTCTGCCATTGACTGGCCTTCCGGGACCTCAAACATCGCTTCACCACTGCTCCTATCTTGGTTCATCCTGACCCTTCCCGTCAATTCATGTTGGAGGCCGATGCTTCAGATGTCAAAGTGGGGGCTGTCCTGTCCCAACGTTCTGCCCTGGAGTGGGCCCATTCCTCCAGGCTTGCCTGCCACCGGAGCTCCCGTCTGACCCTGGCCTTCATGCAACAATGCTTTTGATGGCCTACTATGGTTCCGGATGTCACCGCGTTTGTTGCAACCTGCACGGTCTGTGCTCAGAACAAGATTACTCGGCAAGCTTTCGGCTGGTTGGTGGAGCTTTCGGCTGGTGGAGTGTGGCGGCAGGTAGCCTAGTGGTTAGAGCGTTGGACTTGAAACTGGAGAGTTGCAAGTTCGAATCCCTGAGCTGACAAGGAAAAAAGCTGTCGTTCTGCCCCTGAACAAGGCAGTTAACCCACTGTTCCCTGGGTGCTGAAGATGTGGATGTGGATGTGGATGTCGATTAAGGCAGCCCCCCGCACCTCTCTGATTCAGAGGGGTTGGGTTAAATGCGGAAGACACATTTCAGTTGAAGGCATTTGGTTGTACAACTGACTAATAATGTTGACGTTGACGTTGGTCTTCTGCAACCACTGCCTGTCCCTCACTGGTCTCCGACCAGGGTCCTCAGTTCTCGTCCCGGTTCTGGAAGGCATTCTGCACCCTCATTGGGTCATTGGCCAGCCTGTCCTCTGGGTTCCAGTCCAATGGCCAGTCGGAGCGAGCCAACCAGGACCTCAAGGCTGCCTGGTCTCCGCCAACCCCTCCACTTGGAGCCAGCAGCTTGTGTGGTTGGAATACGCCCACAACACCCTTCTCTGCTCTGCCACGAGCCTATTGCCATATGAGTGTTCCCTGGGGTATTAGCTCCCACTCTTCCCTGAGCAGGAAGAAGAGTTCGGCATACGTTCTGCCCAGATGTTTGTCCGCTGCTGTCGTTGTACCTGGAGGATAGCCTGGTCGGCCCTCCTCAAGACCACCTCCAGGTATCGATGACAAGCGGATCGTGGTATGGCAATCCCCCGGGATCTGCCCCTCCGGGTGGAATCCCGCAAACTCTCCCCCTGGTTTTTCTGCCTTTTCCCCTTCTCCAAAATTATTAGCCCCTCTGCTGTTCGTCTTCTGTTGCCCATACCCTTCGTATACATCCCACCTTTAATGTGTTAAACCCATGTTAAACCCATGTCTCACAGGCCTTTGTCTCCTGTTTTCTCTCACTTTGTGCATTTTATTGAGCCTGCCTGGAATGCCAAATGGGTGTCGGGTGGAGTTTGCACCTTTGGGACTATTTCATTGGTTCCATTGCGCTATATAAGCTCAGTATAGCACAGCTGAAGAGTTTGATCTGACAGGATGACTAATACTTACTCTAACTCTTCGCCGTTCTGTCTAATTTACTGTTGGAATTGATTAGAGGAAGAAATATTGGACAGCCCACATTCTGTTCCATAAAAATGTTTTAGAATTTTAGGCAAAATAAGGTTTAATTAACATGATAACTGGATGCATGCTGAGCACGTCGGGTCAGACAACAAAACGCTGGGTCTTCAACCCAATTAAAATCACCAGGAGCCATAAGTGTGCCGGGTAAAGCCACAACAGATGGTAAAATGCACTCTGCAACATTGACTTTGCCTTCGTCGTCTCGTAATTAGACGAGAGAAGAAGCGTTGGCTGTGTCAACAACACAGACAAACCTTCCTAGGAGTCACATCTTTTCACTTCCATTTCTCCTCTCTGGAGATCATAAACTGTGAACGGAAGGGCAAGTGGTGACCACATGCTTTCTGAAGCCATGCATACATCAACTTCAATTAGGGCTTAATCCGTCATGGTTTAAATGGGTTTTCACAATGAATTAGTGCGACAGGCTTTACATCCGTTAACAATGGGGTCTCAGGTTTACGCTGCTTTATTCCCACCTCATTGAAATGGCTCTGAGTGATTCATCAATTTGATGTAGGTATGATTTAATCTTTCATTATGTGTTACTGTACAGGGTGGGGATCACGTCATCCTGTCTGTGAGATTATATAAAATACACAAATATATGTCTGTCACCTGCCCCTGTTTGACCCCACTGTTTTAAATTTATCAGAGCCAGAAAGAAATCTTTGAAACGTCTCTGTGACATTGTTCGACGTAGGAGAGGGAGAGTTTTTGAATGCTTTCCAGTGTGTATGTTGTATAGAAAGTCATAATGACTTCTGCGGGAAAACACTGGAGCCTAGGCCAATGGCTGTGTGTGTGTTTGTGAGTGTGTGCGTGTGAGTGTGTGTGTGTGTGTTAGTGTGGGTGTGTGTAAGCAAATTCCAACTTTGCATAGAGTGAAAGCTGATTCTGATGATCCGTGCGGTGCGCCATAGATGTACTATAGTTGTGGACCTGAGTAACGGTCCACTGCTGCATACTGTAAGTCTGGCATCACCTCATTGCCCTGGCATGGCCACTGAACCACTGATGGCTACGACTCAACTGTATAAACAGATTAGTCACAAGCCATTGGGTAGAAGAAATGACCCAGGCAGGCAGGCCAACCATATGAGTTGGCCAGTTTGCAGTGCCACCGCTAGGCACAAAGGCTGATTCATGCTACTTGCTTATACTGTTGCGGCTACGGGTGATCTGGCCACTATGACCCTTCTTGTCAGATGAACATCAAGCCATACTTTTCAAGCCTTCAGTTGGTTATACAGCATCTATGTCCATTTTGTGATTGACTGAATGTGAGGTTTGCTATATCAGCGCTAATAGTAGCCTAGTGCTTGTTCTCTCTCTCTCTCTCTCTCTCTCTCTCTCTCTCTCTCTCTCTCTCTCTCTCTCTCTCTGTGGTGCTGTCTGTCTCTCGTTAGGTATACAACAGACTTGTATTTGCATGCCTTCTAATTAACAGGCAAAAGCTGTGCATAGAAGAAAGGCAGGGGTCAGTTGTCTGATGGAATGTCACTTTCAGAATGGGCAGAGGGAGGAGAGGTTAAGGGGGATTGGAAGGGCATTGGGTCTCATTTGGGCATCAAAACTGAGTAGTCAGCTATTTACTCTGTTCTGCTATAGGGAAGGGGCGGGATGAGGGTTTTGGTGGGAGTGGTAGATTAATCTGGAGTCTGCCCTCGCCTGCGGAGTTATAGGGGTCAGCAGACAACTTTGTTGCTGTGGACGAGTCACAGATGTCAAAGGTCAGCTGCATGGTGCCGACCTGCAGCCACCAGCGCTCCGCCAAGCGATTGTTTCCCAGGGAGCTTTGCGTCTCTTTTTTTTATTCAGGTGCTCAGTGAATCAGTCAGACTACTGCATGGGAGGAATGTTGCACTTTTCTCAATTTTCTCCATACCGCCAAAATATCCCCCTGGACTGCTATGGCCTGAGTGACAGATGATGAGCAGAGAAGCGGAGTGGAGCACTCTCCAACCGTGAGAGTGGAACAAAAGAATGCAATCATGCTGGGTGTGTATGGGGCTGAGCGGCTTGGAAACCACTGCTTCGCTGCACGCTGCAGTGTTTGGGGTATAAGACCCATAAATGTTTTAGTTTTGTTTGTTCTGTTTTGGTTTTCCCAAACTCCTGGGGGTTAGTCTCTGCTGCCTCGCGGTTAAGATGCTCTCATTTTCGTCTCATGCTGCTCTCTCCCTCCCTCTCTCTGTTCAGGGAGGACGCTACATGGAACTTGGATGAGATGCAAATGCAATTAGCATCAGAATGAGTAAGCTCCTAGTCATAGTCATTAAGGGACAGCTCCGGACCGATGCTTAGTATATTCCCTGGGCACCAGCAAACATCCACACAAGCCCAGACCTGCAAAAACTCTCAATTGCTCAAGCATGGGCAAATACAGAGGCCAACACCAGAGCTTCAGGGTGGCCCAACAATGTTTAAGTACTATGTACAAAATAGGCTAAGAGGAACAATCAAATACTGCATATAACTCAAGCTTTATGAACCAAACTGAATCTCCCAAGTATTTGTATTAAGATAATTATCTTTTTAAAGATAAATTATGTGAATTTCCCCATAGTCAGTCAGCCCAGTCCCACTGGGCTGAAATGGATGACGCGGTACACAAAAAGGGAGGACCCATTTTGGCTTGTGATCACTACTTTCAAAACTACTGGCTGAAATTATACAAAAGTTATGGAGCATTACTTTAAGCTAGACTTACTAGGCAGTACATGACAAACAGTAGAGCTAGGCTGGCTGACTGTGGGGAGACTAAATAATGGACGGCCTAGTACTTATTGCTCCACTGTGTGACATTTACTTTCTGATGAAAGCGTTGTGTGACAGAATTCCAATGATCCCCCTCTAGCCGACTGTCAAATCCTGCACATGTTTAGTCATTCCTGAGGCCGGCCACATCTTCAACCATCACTATCTATCTGTTTCATTCTCCAAAATGTCCCCGGCATGGGAGAAAGAGAGTGGCAGTTTCCACTTCCCTTTGGGATTAGACAGAGGTCCGGGCGAATCTGTGAACATGAGGTGAGAAGATTGAGAAGAAGAAAAAAATACAGATTCTGTCATTGTGAAATCTCGACAACACCCTGGAAAAGTAGGTTTCACTCATTTCATACCTCACACCTGCACACAACATCTAAATGCACATCAAACTTCCCGATTGTGTACTGTATTGATGAATACTTATAATGAATCTCATCTGTGACGGTAAACATATCATGCTGTGTAGTACTTCACAAGAAAGATTGATTTACATCAAGCAGATGGTAGGGATCAAAGTGTCATATATTTGTAATTGAGTCACGCCAAACACTATTTGAAGCACAATTAAATCAAGAGGTATGATAATTTGCAGCATGCTAAATAGTAATGAGCAAAGTTATTTTGTTCACGTAAGCTTGAGCAAGTTGCTTGAGTTATATAGAAGCTATAAGCAAAAAGTTGTCTGATAAACCGCCCACCACTTCTTCGATAGGCTTCTCAAACAAATCGTGAGTGCAACAAGAAGGTCAAGAGAATCACACAGTTATCATATATACAGTGGGGGGAAAAAGTATTTAGTCAGCCACCAATTGTGCAAGTTCTCTCACTTAAAAAGATGAGAGAGTCCTGTAATTTTCATCATAGGTACACTTCATCTATGACAGACAAAATGAGGAAAACAAATCCAGAAAATCACATTGTAGGATTCTTTATGAATTTATTTGCAAATTATGGTGGAAAATAAGTATTTGGTCACATACAAACAAGCAAGATTTCTGGCTCTCACAGACCTGTAACTTCTTCTTTAAGAGGCTCCTCTGTCCTCCACTCATTACCTGTATTAATGGCACCTGTTTGAACTTGTTATCAGTATAAAAGACACCTGTCCACAACCTCAAACAGTCACACTCCATACTCCACTATGGCCAAGACCAAAGAGCTGTCAAAGGACACCAGAAACAAAATTGTAGACCTGCACCAGGTTGGGAAGACTGAATCTGCAATAGGTAAGCAGCTTGGTTTGAAGAAATCAACTGTGGGAGCAATTATTAGGAAATGGAAGACATACAAGACCACTGATAATCTTCCTCGATCTGGGGCTCCACGCAAGATCTCAAACCGTGGGGTCAAAATGATCACAAGAACGGTGAGCAAAAATCCCAGAACCACACGGGGGGACCTAGTGAATGACCTGCAGAGAGCTGGGACCAAAGTAACAAAGCCTACCATCAGTAACACACTACGCCGCCAGGGACTCAAATCCTGCAGTGCCAGACGTGTCCCCCTGCTTAAGCCAGTACATGTTCAGGCCCGTCTAAAGTTTGCTAGAGAGCATTTGGATGATCCAGATGAGGATTGGGAGAATGTCAGATGAAAGCAAAATATAACTTTTTGGTAAAAACTCAACTCGTCGTGTTTGGAGGACAAAGAATGCTGAGTTGCATCCAAAGAACACCATACCTACTGTGAAGCATGGGGGTGGAAACATCATGCTTTGGGGCTGTTTTTCTGCAAAGGGACCAGGACGACTGATCCGTGTAAAGGAAAGAATGAATGGGGCCATGTATCGTGAGATTTTGAGTGAAAACCTCCTTCCATCAGCAAGGGCATTGAAGATGAAACGTGGCTGGGTCTTTCAGCATGACAATGATCCCAAACACACCGCCCGGGCAACGAAGGAGTGGCCGTGAAGAAGCATTTCAAGGTCCTGGAGTGGCCTAGCCAGTCTCCAGATCTCAACCCCATAGAAAATCTTTGGAGGGAGTTGAAAGTCCGTGTTGCCCAGCGACAGCCCCAAAACATCACTGCTCTAGAGGAGATCTGCATGGAGGAATGGGCCAAAATACCAGCAACAGTGTGTGAAAACCTTGTGAAGACTTACAGAAAACATTTGACCTCTGTCATTGCCAACAAAGGGTATATAACAAAGTATTGAGATAAACTTTTGTTATTGACCAAATACTTATTTTCCACCATAATTTGCAAATAAATTCATAAAGAATCCAACAATGTGATTTTCTGGATTTTTTTTCCTCATTTTGTCTGTCATAGTTGAAGTGTACCTATGATGAAAATTACAGGCCTCTCTCATCTTTTTAAGTGAGAGAACTTGCACAATTGGTGGCTGACTAAATACTTTTTTTCCCCACTGTAAATGGAGCATCTAAGCTGCACAATGTTACTATGAAGGCATTGTTTACCAGAGAAACTGGCTGATATGAACCTCCCTAGAAGATTGTTCCTTACGGAAAAACCACATGAATTTCACATCTGAACACGTGAAGTGTTCCAAAAAAACATTTTCATGTGATCACATATGATCGTATGTGAAGTTAATGGGATAGCTTGTGACAACATGTAAAGCAACATGTGATAACGTGTGAAGTGTTCTAAAAACATGTTTTCACATGATTTATGTAAGGGGTATTTATGTTTTTTCTGAATTACAGAATTTCCAATGTGTCTAGCCAGGCTCAGAAATAGCAGTGCACTCTGAGGCTGCAACAGAGGCCATTACAGTAGGTCTCTGACCTTGTCTATAAATTGCACCATATTCTCAAAAACACTGGAGATTGACATCCATGGTGGAAGGCCTTGAATAAAAACATGCATCCCATCCAAATAACTTCAAAATGTAAACTCAGCAAAAAAAGAAACGTCCTCTCACTGTCAACTGACTGCATTTATTTTCAGCAAAATTAACATGTGCAAATATAAACATGTATAAACATAACAAGATTCAACAACTGAGACATAAACTGAACAAGTTCCACAGACATGTGACTAACAGAAATGGAAATTGTGTCCCTGAACAAAGGGGCAGTCAGTATCTGGTGTGGCCACCAGCTGCATTAAGTACTGCAGTGCATCTCTTCCTCATGGACTGCACCACATTTGCCAGTTCTTGCTGTGAGATGATACCCCACTCTTCTACCAAGGCACTTGCAAGTTCCCGGACATTTGAAGAGCACTTTTTGCCAGGCCTGACTGGTCCAGCGACGGTGGGTTTGTGCCCATAGGCGATGTTGTTGCAAGTGATGTCTGGTGAGGACCTGCCTTACAACAGGCCTACAAGCCCTCAGTCCAGCCTCTCTCAGCTTATTGCGGACAGTCTGAGCACTGATGGTGGGATTGTGCGTTCCTGGTGTAACTCAGGCAGTTGTTGTTGTCATGCTGTACCTGTCCCGCAGGTGCGATGTTCGGATGTACCGATCCTGTGCAGGTGTTGTTACAGGTGGTCTGCCACTGTGAGGACGATCAGCTGTTCGTCCTGTCTCCCTGTAGCGCTGTCTTAGGCGTCTCACAGTATGGACATTGCAATTTCTTGCCTGGCCACATCTGCAGTCCTCATGCCACCTTGCAGCATGCTTAAGGCACGTTCACTCAGATGAGCAGGGACCCTGGGCATCTTTCTTTTGGTGTTTTTCAGAGTCAGTAGAAAGGCCTCTTTAGTGTCCTAATTTTTCATAACTGTGACCTTAATTGCTTACCGTCTGTAAGCTGTTAGTGTCTTAACGACCGTTCCACAGGTGCATGTTCATTAATTGTTTATGGTCCATTGGCATGGCAAACAGTGTTTAAACCTTTTACAGTGAAGATTTGTGAAGTTATTTGGATTTTTATGAATTATCTTTGAAAGACAGGGTCCTGAAAAAGGGACGTTTCTTTTTTTGCTGAGTTTATGTTATTTTATTTATTTTATTATTTGGCACATCCCCCACCCCCACTCTTCGGGGGACAAAATAAAAATAAAAAATACAGCTTTTTCTTTTGTTACATGTATATTCTACACACATTTGACATATTTTGTAGTTACATAGTAAGAACAAAGTAACTTGATGTTTGGCTATACATTACATCTAGATGGATAGTACTTATACATTATACATTATGTTTTCAGTCATAAATATGATAGAACATGAGCTTTTAAACCCACCCCTCAGCTACTCTCAGTCCCATCCCACCCATCTCCGTAAACCGGGCCTCTTATGATTTACATGTGCCATATATTTTTCAACTGTGCTGTAATGTTGCACATAAATTCTGAACCTGTCTAATTGCATAGTATCTATTTTGGGGCGGCAGGTAGCCTAGTGGTTAGAGCGTTGGGCCAGTAACCGAAAGGTTGCTGGATCGAATCCCCGAGCTGACAAGGTAAATGTCTGTCGTTCTGCCCCTGAACAAGGCAGTTAACCCACTGTTCAAGGCAATTAACCCACTGTAGGCAGTCATTGTAAATAAGAATTTGTTCTTAAGTGACTTGCCTAGTTAAAATAAAGGTTAAATAAATAAAATAAAAATCTACAGATTGTAAATTAAAGATACATCTTTTTACAAAAATTATTATACTGTTGATTGAATGACTATGGTTTTCCAAATTTGAGATTAATGTTGTGATTTTCCAGCCATTCCTGAACCACTGACCAGAAACAAGCTCCAGTATATAAGGGGCAATTCCAAAATAAGTGATCTCATGATTCTGTCTCATTGTAGCAAAATCTGCAGAGCCGAGATGGTTGTATGCCCCATATACCTAACATTATGTTTGTGGCAAGACTTCTGTATAATAATTCATATTGAAAAAGGTTAAGTTTTGAATCAAGCATTGTTTTGCGTATCATTTAATAAACCATGTGCCACTGAATCGGCACATGGAAAATCTCTTCCTAACTATTTTGCAACCTGTATATTCTTTTCAATTCTGTCAAAACCCGGACTGAAACAATTTCTTGACACCTGGGGATTTCTAGGCGCAGATTATATTTTCAACTTTCATATATTATCTAAAGTATTTTTTCACAGACCATTCCCTATCAATAAAATCAATGAGAGGTATTGAGATGGTGTTGCTGTTCAGGCTTCTAAGGATACATTTTGCACTGATGTATGTATAGATTCATGGATATATGGACTGACTTCTCCATGCATACTTGGTAGAGAGATGTATTTGTGTGATGCAGACCTGGGCTCAAACAGTATTTGTGTAATGGCTCTGTGATGCAGGTCTTGCGGAATCAAGCGCAGGAAACGGAGATGCGACAACTTCTTTACTCAAAGAAAACAAACTACTAACAGCAGTAGTGAACACACTGCTCACGACACAACGGAGCCACACGTACAGATAACTAATCACGGACAAAACCCAGGGGGGAACAGAGGGATTAAATAAGGACACATGTAATTAGGGAAATGGGAACCAGGTGTGGATGAGAAAAGACAAACAGAAAATGAGAAATGGATCGGTGGTGGCTAGAACTCCGGTGACGTCAACCGCCGGTAGCCGCCCGAACTAGGAGAGGGACCGACTTCAGCGGAAGTCGTGACAGTACCCCCCCCCTATACGTGCGGCTCCAGCAGCAGAGAAACCGTTCTCTGGGACGACCCGGAGGACAAGGCGCAGGGCGATCCGGGTGGAGGCGGTGAAATTCCCGCAGCAACGAAGGATCCAGGATGTCCTACACCCACACCCAGCTTCTCTCCTCCGGACCGTACCCCTCCCACTCCACGAGGTACTGAAGGCCCCTTGCCCGACGCCTTGAGTCCATGATGGCTCGAACCGCATACGCCGGGGCCCCCTTGATGTCCAGAGGGGGCGGAGGAACATCCAGAACCTCAGGTCCCTGGAGCGGACTAGCCACCACCGGCCTGAGGAGAGACACATGGAACGAGGGGCTAATACGGTAGTCTGGGGGAAGCTGTAACCTATAACAAACCTCGTTCAGTCTCCTCAGGATTTTGAAAGGCCCCACAAACCGCGGCCCGAGCTTCCGCCAGGGCAGGCGGAGGGGCAGGTTTCGGGTCGAGAGCCAGACCCGGTCCCCTAGTGCGAACACCGGGGCCTCACTGCGGTGGTGGTCAGCGCTTGCCTTCTGCCGCCTCACAGCTCGTTGCAGGTGCACGTGGGTGGCGTCCCAGGTCTCCTCCGAGCCCTTAAACCATTCGTCCACCGCAGGAGCCTCGGTGTGGCTCTGATGCCACAGTGCCAGAACCGGCTGATAACCTAGCACACATTGAAATGGAGACAGGTTAGTGGAGGAGTGGCGGAGTGAGTTCTGGGCCATCTCTGCCCAGGGAATGAACACCGCCCACTCCCCCGGACGGTCCTGGCATTACGACCTCAGAAACCTACCCACATCCTGGTTTACTCTTTCCACCTGCCCGTTGCTCTCGGGGTGAAAACCTGAGGTAAGGCTGACCAAGACCCCCAGACGCTCCATGAACGCCTTCCACACCCTAGACGTGAACTGGGGACCCCGATCAGACACTATGTCCTCAGGCACCCCGTAGTGCCGGAAGACGTGGGTGAACAGAGCCTCTGCAGTCTGTAGAGCCGTAGGGAGACCGGGCAAAGGAAGGAGGCAACAGGACTTAGAAAACCGGTCCACAACCACCAGGATCGTCGTTTTAACTTGTGATGTTGGAAGATCCGTCACAAAATCCACCGACAGGTGTGACCACGGCCGCTGTGGAACGGGTAGGGGTTGTAATTTCTCTCTGGGCAGGTGCCTAGGCGCCTTGTACTGGGTGCACACAGAGCAGGAGGAAACATAAACCCTCACGTCCTTAGCTAAGGTGGGCCACCAGTATTTCTCACTCAGTATTTCGCACTGTCCGTCCGATACCTGGATGACCAGAAGAGGGTGATGTGTGAGCCCAGACGATCAGACGGTCGCAGACAGTGGACGGAACGTACATACGCCCAGCTGGACACTGAGTGGGAGTGGGCTCTGTACGTACCGCCCGCTCGATATCCTCGTCCAGCTCCCATACCACTGGTGCCACCAGGCAAGAGGCAGGAAGTATGGGAGTGGGATCGATGGACCGCTCCTCTGTGTCATACAACCGGGACAGCGCGTCTGCCTTAGCGTTCTGGGAACCTGGTCAGAATGATAGAGTGAAATCAAAATGGGTGAAAAACATGTCCCACCTTGCCTGGCGAGGGTTCTGTCTCCTCGCCGCCCGGATGTACTCCAGATTCCGGTGGTCAGTCCAGATGAGAAAAGGGTGTTTGGCCCCCTCAAGCCAATGCCTCCATGCCTTCAGAGCCCTCATGACAGCCAACGGCTCCCTGTCCCCCACATCATAGTTTCGCTCCGCTGAGCTGAGCTTCTTAGAAAAAAAGGCACAGGGGCGGAGTTTTGGTGGCGTACCCAAGCGCTGAGACAGCACAGCTCCTATCCCAGCCTCGGACGCGTCCACTTCAACTATGAATGCCAGAGAGGGATCCGGATGAGCCAGCACGGGGGCCGCGGGGTAAACAGAGCCTTCAGGTGACCAAAAGCCCTGTCCGCCTCAGCTGACCACTGCAGTCGCACCGGTCCCCCCTCAGCAGTGAGGTAATGGGAGCTGCTACCTGACCGAAGCCCCGGATAAACCTCCGGTAGTAGTTGGCAAACCCTAAGAACTGCTGCACCTCCTTTACCGTGGTTGGAGTTGGCCAATTACACACGGCGGAAATGCGGTCACTCTCCATCTCCACCCCAGATGGAAATGCGATATCCTAGGAAAGAGACGGACTGTTGGAAGAACAGACACTTCTCAACCTTGACGTACAGGTCATGCTCCAACAGTCGACCAAGCACCCTGCGCACCAGGGACACATGCTCAGCACGTGTAGCGGAGTATATCAATATGTCGTCGATATACACCACTACACCCTGCCTGAGCAGGTCCCTGAAGATCTCGTCTACAAATGATTGGAAGACTGATGGAGCATTTTTCAACCGGTTTGGCATGACGAGGTACTCATAGTGGCCTGAGGTGGTACTAAATGCTGTCTTCCACTCGTCTCCCTCCCGGATACGCACCAGATTGTAAGCGCTCCTGAGATCCAATTTTGTGAAGAAGCGCGCTCTGTGTATTGACTCGATCACACTGGCTATGAGAGGCAGCGGGTAGCTGTACCTCACAGTGATCTGATTAATCCCTCGATAGTCAATACACGGGCGCAGACCTCCATCCTTCTTCTTCACAAAAAATAAACTTGAGGAGGCAGGTGAAGTGGAGGGCCAAATGTATCCCTGCCCCAGAGATTCGGAGACATATATTTCCATAGCCGCCGTCTCCTCCTGTGACAGAGGATACACGTGACTCCTGGGAAGTGCTGCGTCTACCAGGAGATTTATCACACAATCCCCTCGTCGATGCGGTGGTAATTGAGTCGCCCTCTTCTTACAGAAGGCGAAAGCCAAATTGGCATATTCAGAGTGGATGTGCATGGTGGAGACCTGGTCTGGACTCTCCACCGTAGTCGCACCGATGGAAACACCTACACACCTCCCCGAGCACCCTCGTGACCACCCCTTGAGAGCCCTCTGTTGCCACGAAATATTGGGGTCATGATAGGCCAACCAGGGTATGCCCAGCACCACGGGAAACGCAGGAGAATCAATGAGGAAAAGACTGATACGCTTCTCATGACCCCCCTGCGTCACCATACTTAGTGGAGCTGTGGCCTCCCTAATCAGCCCTGACCCTAAGGGTCGACTATCTAGGGCATGCACAGGGAAAGACACATCAAGAGACACAATGGCGATCCCTAACCTACGGGCAAAAGAACGGTCAATAAAATTCCCAGCTGCGCCTGAATCTACTAGCGCCTTATGCTGGGAATGCGGGGAACACTCAGGAAACTTTACTAACAAAAACATATGAGCAACAGGGGGCTCTGGGTGAGTCTGGTGCTTACTCACCTGGGGGGACACAAGTGCTCTGCTTGTCGCCTCGACTCCCGGAAGAGCTCTCCCAACACAGACCACCAGTGTGTCCTCTGCGGCCACAGCTGGTGCAGGGAATGACCCTTCCTCTGGCCCCCCTGAGTGCAGCACCTCCCAGCTCCATAGGGGTCGGAGTGGAGACGCTGGAGGATGGAATTGACAGGCCCCGATCCAGACGTCCGCGGGTGGCCAGCAGGTTGTCCAGTCGGATGGACATGTTCACCAGCTGGTCCAGCGTGAGTGTAGTGTTCCTGCAGGCCAGCTCCCGACGGACGTCCTCATGCAGACTACACCGGAAATGGTCGATCAGGGCCTGTCATTCCATCCTGCGCCCACAGCCAGAGTACGGAAATCCAGGGCGAAATCCTGCGCGCCCCTCGTCCCCTGTCGTAAGTGGAAGAGGCGTTCACCCGCCGCTCTCCCCTCAGGCAGATGGTCGAAAACCGCCCGGAAACGGTGAGTGAACTCTTCATAGGGGTCCAAGCGTCACCTTCTCCCCATACGGCGTTGGCCCTCTCCAGGGCTTTCCCAGACAGACAGGAGACGAGGGCGGACACGCTCTCGCGTGCCGAGGGAGCCGGGAGGACGGTCGCCAGGTAGAGCTCCAGCTGTAGTAAGAACCCCTGGCACCCGGCAGCCGTCCCATCATACTCCCTCGGGAGCGAGAGCCTAATCCCACTGGGACCAGATGAAGGGGGGGTGACCAGTGGGGTAGGTGATAGTGTAATGGCTCTGTGATGCAGGTCTTGCGGAATCAATCGCGGGAAGCGGAGATGCGACAAAACTTCTTTACTCGAAGAAAGCAAACTACTAACAGCAGTAGTGAACACACTGCTCACGACACAACGGAGCCACACGTACAGATAACTAATCACGGACAAAACCCAGGGGGGAACAGAGGGATTAAATAAGGACACATGTAATTAGGGAAATGGGAACCAGGTGTGGATGAGAAAAGACAAACAGAAAATGAGAAATGGATCGGTGGTGGCTAGAACTCCGGTGACGTCGAACGCCGGTAGCCGCCCGAACTAGGAGAGGGACCGCGGAAGTCTTTTTTCTTTCAAATACTTTATCTGTTCTTGATTAATCTTGTCCAGACCTTAATCTTGTCTGGCAAAATGGTACCAATGGAATAGTCCCGAAAGTGTAAAGCCCACCCATCTGGCACTCCAGACAAGCTTAATCAAACGCTCAAGGCATTTGAAAGTAAAGAAATGCTATTTGAACCCAGGTCTGCTGTGACCTTAACTCCTCCCCTACAGAGGGATATCATGAATGCAAATTATGAAATAAGCCAGTGATTGACGGAGATCGGGGAAATGCAATCAGGAGGTCAAAAATGCTATATTTGTGGTACCTGGAAAAGGCCCGGTTTAAAACGAATAATATATACAGTTGGGTAGTAAACAACAAACCCAGGCTAATATTTTGTTTCTCCTTCTTCTTCTCCCTCAGTTGAAGTTGATAATGAACTGAGTGTGGACATCTTTAATTATTCATCATTGCGTATTTGCATTCTTGTTGACATGGTCATAGAACGTGCATAACGAACAGATACTCAATGAACATTCATTGAACGATTAATACTAATGCGTTTTTTTTTCTTCAAAATAAACCCAAATCAGGAAGTGATTAGGAAAGTGTACAGCTGTTGTTTTCCCCTTGTATTTGCATGAGTTAACATTATGTTTTGGAGAATATTTAGCTGTGGTCAAATGAAAAAGTAATGGCTTTTATTCTGCTTGATCTTGTCAGAAAGCATTTCTTGCATAAAGGGGGGGTTCTCAGTTTTGGTCTTTAGGGAGAAATCGGAATACATATTTTGTTGTAATTCCGACGAGGTAATTTTAATGCACAAATAACGATGGTGTGGAAAGCTGTTTCTTAAGACCTGCTCCTGAGGAAAGCAAGGAGGCTCCGTTGTTTTCAGTGGTTTATTTTTTCCAGTTGTTTCTCTTGATAAAGTACATATGTTGTTGTTAGGGAAGAAGTAAAACAAGATCCTCAAAAATGTGCCTTTCACACCACTAATTAATTTGTGGATACATGTCACAGTAAATATTTCTGACTGAAGAATAGCTGCAGGCACAAAACCACTCTCTCTATTGCTATGTGTTGTTCTCTTCCTCTCTCTATATTGCTCTCCCATTTTCTCTCTCTCTGTCTCTCTCTCTCTCGCTTTCTCCCTCGCTCTCGGCCTGTCTCATGTTGTGAGACAAAACAGAAAAAATGGAACAGACTACTTCTGTTCTATTTTTTCCTCCACACAGATGGCACATTGCATGCTATCTTGGATGCCTCTACCAATGGGATTTTGTGTTCTAATCTTAATTTTATAGAATTCAAATTAATATTTCATGACACCATACTCTCTCAGAAAATAATACTATCCCACCCTGGCAGAGCATGACCTGACTAGACAAGTTCTGTTTTTTACCTGAGCTATAACCCTCTTTCCTCACCCTCATGGCTCTAGAATCCAACTAATTGGTACTTCTCTTTCTGTCACTCTCTCTTGTTCTTGTTCTACCTCTCCTCTCTCACGCTTTCCCTCCAATCCAAAATTATATGATGTGTGAGACAAAGACCTCAGCAGGCTATGTGTCATGCTACACAATACAACCAAGGAGAGTTGAAATCACAGTGTTAAAATATTTTGGGATTAAATTGACTACTGGAGTTATCTTAACCCTCAACAGAGTGATCATTAGGACAGAGTACTTTAACTCCATTAAGAGTAAACAGAGACAGGGACATGGAGTATCCATAGATGTGGGAGAGGTCTCATTGTGATATTTCCCAGCATGCTCTGTTCCTGGTTGATTTTTGGAATTGTTTGTTTCAATATCTGTGTTTTTGCCTGTACATTGATTGCTACACAAAAGATAGATAACATACATTTTTCTAAACTAATCCAATCTGAAAGTGGTTGGATTTATTGCAACCTGAGATGGTTGTTCTAGTTTATGTGATGTCTCCAACAGCCATATTGCAATTCCTGCTGACAGGCATTCTGAATGCAGGTTGTGTGTGATGTAAAGTTGCTGGCTATCCTCCCCAAGTTGGATTGGATATCACTTTACAAGCAACCATAATGTGACATATTAAGAAAAATCTAAATAAAGCTTAACCCCCTTACACTTCATAGGTAGTGCACCGATAAGGTAAAAATGAACTTAAGGAGTTGATTGTTAATTCAAAACAACAGAAAAGTGTAAAACGGCAAGGGAGATTAAAAAGACATTGAAAAGAGTAAAATTGTCACACCCTGATCTGTTTCACCTGTCATTGTGCTTGTCTACACCCCGCTCCAGGTGTTGCCCTTCTTCCCCCATTATCTCCAGCGTATTTATACCTGTGTTCTCTGTTTGTCTGTGGCCAGTTTGTTTGTCAGTCAAGCCTACCAGAAGTTTTCCCCTTGCACCTATCTTTGCTATAGTTCCTGTTTTCTAGTTTTCCCAGATTTGACAATTCTGCCTGCCTTGACCCTGAGCCTGCCTGCCTGCCGTTCTGTACCTTTTGGACTCTGATCTGGAATAACAACCTCTGCCTGCGCTTGACCTGTCATTTTGCCTGCCCCCTGTTCTAGTAATAAACTTTGTTGTTCGACACTGTCTGCATCTTTGTCTATGTCATGATTATCTTCTCTCGGGACAGACCAATGCGCAGCGACGTAACCAGAATACATATTTATTAATAGACGGGACGAGACGGAACAAAACAATAAACGATGAACAAGACGTGAACCCTAACGCTAAATCCTAAACTGGACACTGTGATCTAAACCTAAACACGAATGGCAAAACCTAACTAAACACGAATGGCAGAACCTAACTAAACACGAATGGCAGAACCTAACTAAACACGAATGGCAGAACCTAACTAAACACGAATGACAAGAACCTGACTAAACACGAATGACAAGAACCTGACTAAACACGAATGACAAGAACCTGACTGAACACGATAACCATCACATAAGCAATAACCCACAAAACTAAAGTGCAAACCCCAAACATATATATGGTTCCCAATTAGAGGTAACGAGACTCAGCTGCCTCTAATTGGGAACCATTATCCCAACATAGAAATAGACACCATAGAACACAAGAAACCCCTACACCAAAGCAAAACTAAACACTCCAGCCTGTGCACTCAGGCCTGGACGTTACAGTACCCCCTCTCAAAGGCGCCGGACTCGGCCGCGCCCAAAAGTCTGTGGGGGGGTCTTCGGTTGGGTCCCTTTGTCCCAGGTGGGGGCTCCGGTGCCGGCCGTGCTGGCTCGAGTTCACGCACCGGAGGCCCCGGACCCTTCCCTGGAACTCTGGTGCGTGGAGCAGAAGCTAGGCGTACTGGACTCATGATGCTCACGGGAACTCTGGTGCGTGGAGCTGGAACTGGCCGTACTGGACTCATGATGCTCACGGGGACTCTGGTACGTGGAGCAGGAACTGGCCGTACTGGACTCGTGATGCTCAATGGAACTCTGGTGCGTGGAGCAGGAACTGGCCGTACTGGACTCATGATGCTCACGGGAACTCTGGTGCGTGGAGCAGGAACCGGTCGTACTGGACTCGTGATGCTCACTGGAACTCTGGTGCGTGGAGCAGGAACTGGCAGTACCGGACTCGTGATGCTCACTGGAACTCTGGTGCGTGGAGCAGGAACTGGTCGTACTGGACCCACGATGCTCACGGGAATTCTGGTGCGTGGAGCTGGAACTGGTCGTACTGGACTCGTGATGCCCACTGGAACTCCGGTGCGTGGAGCAGGAGCTGGTCGTACTGGACTCGTGATGCTCACTGGAACTCTGGTGCGTGGAGCAGGAACTGGCAGTACCGGACTCGTGATGCTCACTGGAACTCTGGTGCGGGGAGCGGGAACAGGCCGTACTGGGCTCGTGACGCGCACTCTGGTGCGGGGAGCTGGAACAGGCCGAACTGGGCTCGTGACGCGCACTCTGGTGCGGGGAGCAGGAACCGGCCGTACTGGGCTCATGACGCGCACTCTGGTGCGGGGAACGGGAACAGGCCGAACTGGGCTCGTCACGCGCACTCTGGTGCGGGAGTGGGAACCGGCCGTACTGGGCTCGTGACGCGCACTCTAGTGCGGGAGCGGGAACCGGCCGTACTGGGCTCGCTAAGCGCGCGGGAGCCTGGTGCGCGGAGCGGAACAGGATGTGCTGGACTCTCTAGCGCCGCGGGGTGCCTGGTGCGGCGGAGCCGGAACAGGACGTGCTGGACTCTCTAAGCGCACGGGGGGCCTGATGCGTGGAGCAGGGACAGGACGTGGCGGGCTCTGAAGGCGCACAGGGGGCCTGATGCGTGGAGCAGGGACAGGACGTGTTGAATCCACAACACGGACATGGATCGTGGAACATGGAAGAGGTACAGGGCGTGTTGAATCCACAACACGTACTGGGATCTTGGAATGTGGAAGTCAAAGTCACCATTATTAGTCAGTTGTACAACCGAATGCCTTCAACCGAAATGTGTCTTCCGCATTTAACCCAACCTTTCTGAATCAGAGAGGTGCGGGGGGCTGCCTTAATCGACATCCACGTCTTCGGCGCCCGGGGAACAGTGGGTTAACTGCCTTGTTCAGGGGCAGAACGACAGATTTTTACCTTGTCAGCTCGGGGATTCGAACTTGCAACCCTCCGGTTACAAGTCCAACGCTCTAACCACTAGGCTACCTGCCGGGTAGCAGGGACTGGACGTGTTGACTCCACAACACGAACTGGGATCTTGGAACGTGGAACAGGGACTGGACGTGTTGACTCCACAACACAAACTGGGATCTTGGAGCGTGGAACAGGGACTGGGCGTGTTGACTCCACAACACGAACTGGGATCTTGGGCGTGGAGCAGGGGACTGGACATGTTGAATCCACAACACGGACAGGGGACCTGATGCGGAGAGCAGCCACCACTCTTCCAGGTAGCACACTGACCTTGACCTGACCGATGAGTGGAGCTGGAATCTCTCGGACTGGGCTGTGGATTCGCACCGGAGATTCTGCCCGTAGGACCGCAGGATGTCTTGGTCCCAAAAGGCGCACTGGAGACCTGGCGCGCAGAGCTGGCACCACTCTTCCAGGTAGCACACTGACCTTGGCCTGACCGATGAGTGGCGCTGGGATCTCTCGCACTGGGCTGTGAACACGTACCGGAGACACTGCACGCAGAACCGGTGCAGGATATCCAGGTCCCAGGAGGCGCACTGGAGATCTGGCGCGCAGAGCTGGCACCACTCTTCCTGGCTGCACACTCAGTCTAGCCCGACTGATGATTGGAGCTGGAATTTTTCGCACCGGCCTCTGAATTCGCACAGGAGAAACCGTGCGCAAAACTGCATAGCATGGTGACCTCTCCGTGCGACGCTCTCCCCAACGCTCTCTCCACAAGGGACGAGGAGTTGGCTCAGAGTCCCTCCTGAACCGCCAACCTCCTCGTGTGCCCCCAAAAAGTTTTGGGGCTGTCTTTCAGGCTTCCTAGCCGGCGAGGCCTGACAAACTTGCCTCTTACGGGATCCCATGCTCCATTCAGGTCCTCACACCTGCGCCGCTCAGCCGCCGCTGCTTCCAGTTCCTCTCTTGGAGGGCGATACTCTCCGGGCTGGTCCCAATCTCCCCCATTGAACAACTCCTCCTCCCAAGGCCTGAACTCCCGGGTCTCTCGCTGCTTGGTCTTCTTTTCGTGGTGGGTTATTCTGTCATGATTATCTTCTCTCGGGACAGACCAATGCGCAGCGACGTAACCAGAGTACATATTTATTAATAGACGGGACGAGACTGAACAAAACAATAAACGATGAACAAGACGTGAACCCTAACGCTAAATCCTAAACTGGACACTGTGATCTAAACCTAAACATGACTGGCAAACCTAACTAAACACGAATGGCAAAACCTAACTAAACACGAATGGCAGAACCTAACTAAACACGAATGGCAGAACCTAACTAAACACGAATGGCAGAACCTAACTAAACACGAATGGCAGAACCTAACTAAACACGAATGGCAGAACCTAACTAAACACGAATGACAAGAACCTGACTGAACACGATAACCATCACATAAGCAATAACCCACAAAACTAAAGTGCAAACCCCAAACATATATATGGTTCCCAATTAGAGGTAACGAGACTCAGCTGCCTCTAATTGGGAACCATTATCCCAACATAGAAATAGACACCATAGAACACAAGAAACCCCTACACCAAAGCAAAACTAAACACTCCAGCCTGTGCACTCAGGCCTGGACGTTACAGTCTACCCTAAAAGTGATCAAAATGGCAAGGGAGTTGATTAAAACGACACTGAAAAAAGTTAATTGGTCATTGGAGTTACACACATTTAATCAAGTCTCTGAGTGTTAGATGTTAACTCCGTTTAGTGTCGTTTTAACAAAAATATGGATTGGCAATATCCAGACCATGACCAGAGTAGTTTTAACTCAAAATTTGGGGTGGGACCATTTACTGTAAACCCCAAAATAGTGTTAAATTTGACTTTAGCAATTGTACTGTGTATGGATTTCGTCATAGAAAAGTGAGTATATAAAATGGGGGTAATTTGATTGTGGTCATACTGCTCGGGCTGATACAGTGAGGGAAAAAAGTATTTGATCCCCTGCTGATTTTGTACGTTTGCCCACTGACAAAGAAATGATCAGTCTATAATTTTAATGGTAGGTTTATTTGAACAAATCCTGAAAAACGCATGTGAAAAACGTTATAAATTGATTTGCATTTTAATGAGGGAAATAAGTATTTGACCCCCTCTCAATCAGAAAGATTTCTGGCTCCTAGAGCACTCCCTCCTCTTAAAGGGAGGGCTCCTAATCTCAGCTTGTTACCTGTATAAAAGACACCTGTCCACAGAAGCAATCAATCAATCAGATTCCAAACTCTCCACCATGGCCAAGACCAAAGAGCTCTCCAAGGATGTCAGGGACAAGATTGTAGACCTACACAAGGCTGGAATGGGCTACAAGACCATCACCAAGCAGCTTGGTGAGAAGGTGACAACAGTTGGTGCGATTATTCGCAAATGGCAGATACACAAAAGAACTGTCAATCTCCCTCGGCCTGGGGCTCCATGCAAGATCTCACCTCGTGGAGTTGCAATGATCATGAGAACAGTGAGGAATCAGCCCAGAACTACACGGAAGTATCTTGTCAATGATCTCAAGGCAGCTGGGACCATAGTCACCAAGAAAACAATTGGTAACAATTGCAAAGAGGAGTGGGACAAAATCCCTCCTGAGATGTGTGCAAACCTGGTGGCCAACTACAAGAAACGTCTGACCTCTGTGATTGCCAACAAGGGTTTTGCCACCAAGTACTAAGTCATGTTTTGCAGAGGGGTCAAATCCTTATTTCTCTCATTAAAATGCAAATCAATTTATAACATTTTTCACATGTTTTTCTGTATTTTTTAGTTGTTATTCTGCCTCTCACTGTTCAAATAAACCATTAAAATTATAGACTGATCATCTCTTTGTCAGTGGGCAAATGTACAAAATCAGCAGGGGATAAAAAAAATTCCCTCACTGTATAAGCTAGCAGGCAGATCAGGGCGTTTACCCTCCAATACATCACTGGATCTAATACTTTCAGTGGCCTACTCTTCCTAGATTTGTAAGAAATGGATAGGAGAAAGCTGGTGGAAACAATTACCTTTACCCATACCTTTACCCATTCCTTTCAGATTGACAAGGAGCTATGACAAAGGAAGCAGGGCTATGTTTTTGTGCACGGCTGAGTATTTGTATTATATTCCTAGCCTGGTTCCAGATCGGTTTGTGTCGTTTTGTCATGTTGGCAATAATAACTCAAACAGATCTGGAAGCAGGCTATTATATTCCTGCTCTGAGTCCCAGGAAGACTTCTTCCACTTCATCCTCAGATGTGCATTCATCTTCATGCTTCAAGAGGCTTTAATTGCTTTATTCAAAGTTTCAAAACTTCAATTGAATTTGTTCCATGCCATTTAGGGCTGAAAACACAGCTAAATGTGAGCGCAGTTGAAGGGGAAAAACCTCTGAGGCCTGATAAATTGGGAACATTGTGTCATACTGATAAAACACAAAAGCAAACAGGAGCAAATTATAGAAGTGTCGGGTTTTGTAATTCCACTATTTGTTTCTCTATCCAAACAGTTTTATTGTGGTTTGTTTAATTAAATGTGATTTGCTGCATGGAATGCCATCTCTTCTCTGTGAACACATAGCTTCTCGAAGACGTGTTATTTCCTAATTCTTCCAAGACGAACTGAACATTTTTCATTTGACTTACTCCAATGCTGTCAGGTGTTATTACGACAACATAAAGGACTTCAACCATCCTGCTTCTTCAATTTCACATTTTGGAATTTATTCTCCCTTCAAAATTAAAAAGAATAATAATTTCCACACTGATGCTGCAAAACAATATGTAGAGTATTCAGATACATTTGGTAAATTTGTTTTAGCCTGCTTCTGAAGTAAACTTTATTTATGCAACATATTTTTGATTGTGGACCCATCACACTTTTTTTCTTATCTGAATTTACGGGGTTTAAAACACCAACCAAACTTTTGGGAGAGCGTAATGGTTCTCTTTTGTCTAGTCTGCTTCTTAAAACAACATTGACCTAATAGTGCAGCTCTGAGAATCTCATCAAATCCAAATAAAAAATCAGTGCCAATTAGCAGTTAAATAATATACTGCTTAACCTTTCTACACTCTTTAAATAGGTTTTCTGGTAGAATGTTTTCCAATGTGACTCCCTCACTGTATCTCAGACAAAAAAAAGGTCACACAAGAAAATACCATCGAAATTTACACCCGATAAACCACTCTACCCCACAACCTTGTACACCTGGGAACACAACCAATTAAAGGTAGAGTGGAGTGTGAAATCTGTCTGTTGGCGAGGGGTTACCACATCTGTCTTTTGCTACATGCCATAGATTCAAAATCTCTTTCTTCTCTGAGAGCATCTAACTAAAAATTAATGGATGGTGAAACTCCATCAAGCTAAAGTATGTATTACTATTAGTTGAAGGCCCTAATGGTGTAAACATACTACGCTGTAGATATACCTGTATGTAACCTGTATATTTTTTTATTTATTTAATCTTTATTTAACCAGGAAAATAACAGAGATTGTTTGGTGAACCATTACGTGACAAGTAACCATGTCTGAGACCTGAAGACTTGTGTTAGCTCCCAAAACTAATGCCTATTGCTCAGTGGCCTAACACAGTCTTACGGTGAGTTGGAGCTCCTTTACACATTAGTTTTAGCCGTATGCGTAGATTATCTATGGAGATTCCAAGTTGGCCCATAGGTTCTGAGAATACTAGCAATTGTCGATGTCGGAGCCAGCTAATATCGTATTGTCACAAGTGTCAATACTGTAGATCCTCTCAAGCATAAAAAGGCTCAGCAATATGCTATGACCTAACACCCCTAAAGCACACAAGAACACCTCAGTTACCCAAATGTAAAACATTTTAAACATCCTCTCATGTTCGTTCTCATAGTCTTCGTGTCAATACAATGTGTACCTGCCAAGACATTAATTGAACAAATACACCTCTGTATGTTGCCAGTCACCCTGAGACTAAAATATATGTTCTGTAGCCTCTGGAGTGATTACAGCGCCGCTCTCTTTGTATACTCCTTCACAAAGCTAGTGTTATCTGGTTGCCTGGTGCACTATATGGACGAGGCACCCTGGATCTATGGATTACAGTAATTGCATTGTGGAAAGCTCACATCGCTCTTATTCAACATTAAAGGCTGATGAGATTGCTGCCGCTTTTCTTTTTAACTCGTTTTTTTCTCTTCTCTCCTTTGAGTGAATTAGTAACGCTCCGCTTGTCAAGGCTGAAGAAGCAAAGCGAAGATAATGAGATCTGTTGTTTTTGGTTTGTTTGTATTGTCTGTTATTTTATTGAGTATTGTTTGTACCCGTGGTAAAGCGATATTGATTGACATGCAATATTGTTTTTTACGGAGACAGTAGAATGTCAAAGGAATTCTCTTGGAGGTTTGGGCTGTGCTCCAAACAGGCAGTTACCTGACATGCACTGTAAGCCATTCTAAAACAAGGCAATGGGAAATACTTTTACTTGCGCGGTTAGAGGGAACTATAGTAAAGTGACACATTTCAGTCAATGAGAACATTGACTTTTTCCTAGACCTCTCAGACCCCACTGAAAGCTAATCATCTCCCAAATGTCTTCACATAAGCTGGTTGTAATGATTTTTAGAGAATACATGTATTTATCAGCGTCATCAGCTTAATATTGATTTGATTGATCATGCAGAATAATACATCATAACACAAGTACATACCATTGTATGCCTTGTCTGGTCCAGGTCAGTGATGAAAGCATGTGTGGACTGGCCATCTGGCATTTCGGGCAAATGACAGATGGGCTGGTCCATTTTCAGCCCCCTGGGCCTGTCTAAATTAGATTTTTTGCTCAAAATGATCATTATCTGCCTACTGGGGGCCTTGAGAAAAAGAATGGGCTGGTGCGTTAGAAATTCCAGGGACGGTTTCTGGTCCCAGTACCTTGGATGTACGGAATAGATTAGGCCCAGACTATTATTTTGAAATGGCAAACCCTGAATCCAAACATATTATAATCCACCGTCGCTAAGTAGTGGATGTAATTTTTTTATCAAAATGTTCCATGCCGTGGCAAATTTTGTTTGTTTTGATTGTTCTTTTGTGGGAAATTGGAGAGCATAAATAAAGAGACAGAATGTAACAAGCCATATTTTGGACTACACAGCGTGAAAATTACAGCATTTCCCTTTGTTATCCTTAATGAAAATGCAATAAGCCAAAAAAGTACAAACTAATTTCTTGGATGGTTTTGTCACACACAAATCAGCTATTTACTATACACACTTTGGATTTATGTGTTTGCTCTCTGGAATAAATATGTTATTGTTTACGTATAGGATAATCAACGAGGGGCTGTGATTCTTTGGAAAATAATGAACAACATGGAAGGTGTGTTTCATGACGCGCTAGCGGAGTGGAACTGACCTTCCATGGAGTTGCATTACTTTCCAGTAAATGCATAGAGCCCAGAGTTTATTATCCCTTTTACACCATGGATATACAGTATTTTAACACATTCACCACTAGAAATGTGTTCATTTACAGGTATAAATGTGTTCAACATCCACTGAAGTAGCTAGCAAGTTTACTAGATAGCTACAGTAGTTGCCTTGGTAACCAAACAAACAGATTTGCTAGTTTAGCTAATCAAAGCATCAGTCCTAGCTTACTATCTGGACCCCAGGAAGAGTAGCTGCTGCCTTGGCAGCAGCTAATGGGGATCCTTAATAAATACAAATACAAATTATAAAAATCGAATAAAAAATGCCAATAATGTTTTCAATTGGACTTTTGTTTTCAAAAGCACATTTAAGTTGTTTCCAGGCATCTCCCTGACTACACAATAATGGAATACTGTTTTTATTCTGAGCTCTGTGAGTGTACAGTGAGTATAATCACCTTAGTCAACCTTTGACCTTGAATAACCCCTTAAGTAAACCGTAATGAAAACAATTGATACCACATCTTGATGAACTTGTATCCATATGTGTTTTTGCAAATGAAAAATTACGACAGACTAGGTGTGCAGCAAGCATTGAAGGCAAGTTTCCAAGAACAACCCGTGGTTGTAATTGTAGAACAAAATCCAGATGATCGCAATAATAAACACATTGAATGTTGTTTTGAGGCCATAGCGAGGAAGAGTAAGTTGGAGGGATAACAGGATCTGTGGATCGTCCATTTCAAATTCATAGCATATGGTAAAGACTTGCAGAAATATTATAAATCTTTAGATTTTGCCTGTTGTAAAACAACAGATTTTTTCTCTCCCTTTCATCCGTCGTTTTTCAACAAATATGAAAAACAGGCCACGTCAACACAACACAGCCTCTGACATGCATGACACATCTTCCTGTTTTGGTTCTATTTTAGTTATTTCTGTTAGACTGTTGCTTAGTTCAGTCTGTCTGCCTGCTTGCCTGCCTGCTCTTCATATATATATTCTGAGTGCATATAAACAGGTTTGCCTGCCTAGGAATGTTGACATTACATCTTTGTTAGCCAGGTACACAGCAACTTTGGTAACATGATCGATGTGTTTATCTTAGCGTAATACCATTAGTCTGTGATACAGATCACATTTTAAACCTGAGAAAAGAGGTCTTTGCCAAAATTGTAAACCGCAACCCAGGTGAACACATTCATGTCATTCTGGCATCCACTATTTTGGCAATAAACATCAAGTTGCATGTCATTTTGTGATTGAATATGTCAAAACAAATTGCCTCTTGTCCACATTGCGTTCACGCTTCACAAATTTACGTTTAGCTAAAATTGTAGCTTGGTTGTTTTAGCAGAAAGTTGAACAGGGGACAGAGGTATTGGCCTGGGGAGATGGTGACTCACTGGTGTAGGTAGCTAGAGCAGCAGATGACATGTACCTTGTCCTTTCTGTCTGCTTACATCAGGGTCCTGTTTATCAGGGCACGCAACAAAAAATATTTTACACTGTTTCACAACAGATTATGAAAATTAACGTTTGCTATTTGCTATTATTCTAGGTAGTCCCTCCCCTGGTTCAATGCATTTTCATATGTTCAGTGCCTAATGAACAAAACCCAGGCCTAGTCTCAGAAATTAGGTCAAAGGTCACACAGCCTCTCATCCACACTACCACCAGAAGGATTGGAGTCTCACAAATTAGAAAATCACAAGTTAGAACTTAATTGCCATTTTCAATTAGAAGTTTTTCAATTTACAAAGGGTCATACGGAATAATTTACTAAGGGTCATACGGAATTGACCCTGCTTTTCGATTACCTCGATTCATGACTGATTTAAAGTTCAATATCCATTTCCTTTCGAGATTACAGAGATTGTTTAGGGAAACAATTATTTATTACAGAAATCTCAACCTTGGTCTTATATACTGTCCCAACGTATGAAATGCTGTCAACATAATGAACTAAAGAGAGAACCGCCGCCTAATTGTCGACATGCTTTGGGTTATTTCTCAATATTCCAAGTGAGTCAGAGATTGATGAAATTCACTTTCGCCTCAAGCTGGAGCTGTCAACTATCTCAATACGACAAATCATTCCAGCTGGTTGCCCTATTTAAGGCGACAAGCCATGTGTCATTTTTGCACAGAGGGACCGGCACACGGGGTGACTGACATTAATGCTATCAACAGCGTGACTGTACTATGGTGATAAACATGTACAGTTCCCACATGGACAAACAGCGTATTACTATGACTTTATTTAAAGGCTGCCTACATAAGGACTTAATAACAAATTCGTAACCATACATAAGGTAGGCCGTCATTGTAAATAATAATTTGTTCTTAACTGACCTGCCTAGTTAAATAAAGGTTAAATAAAATATATAAATAAATAAATAAGCAAAGCTTCATAAATTGTGTCAACATTCGCAAGTTGATATGTCAGGTATTGTCACGACTTTCTTGTTCGGGCGGTGTTCGTCGTTCGACGTCATCGGTTTTCTAACCATCACAGCTCCCCTTTTCGTACCACAGACATTACAGGTATGTTGCAAGTTATGAAAGGCTAATGTAACCTAAAGTTCTTATCTAGTTACCCTTCACATAAAGTCTTCAGATTACGTTGTCATTAGATTGCTGTATGTCTTTCCTTTGATAAACTCAGCTGTAATCTCAGTTGTTTTACACGGTCTGAGTTTCTTTCGAAAGGGCCTCTGTACAGCTTCTTCATCCTCTTTCTATTGCGTTTCAGTAGATGAGACAGTGCAGAGACTCACTCTGTTGACGTTTTGGAATATGGTGTTATCTGCCGTTATGTGGTCCTGCAGTTCTCTGAGTCTGATGCAGTTATTTGCAATGACCGTATTTACAATGTGGGTCTCCTGCTCTTGGGGGGTGAACAGTCAACCTCTTCCACCAGATACTGGTTTTCTTGCAGTTCTGTAGAAATATTTAAATGGTTTTAGTGATAGATACTTCTCATTATGAAAGTACAGTACATATTACAGTACCAGTAAGACTACAACACTTACAGTTACTTGCCGGTTCTCATTTAGAAATATCCAGATGATACCTGCAACAGTATAGCCGCTCAGATTTGATTGAACCCGTTGTCCAACCTCCCTCGTGCTCATCCCATGGTTGACAACATGGTCAACCACAGTCGCTCTGATTTCATCAGTTATTGTGTTCCTGACTCCCTTTCCTCTTCCCCAGCCTTTCCTTCTCCCCCCATCCTACTTCACCTCTTCCTTCTCCTCCTCCTTCTCCTCCTCCTCCTCTTATTTCTTCACCTACTCGTCCTCGTCCTCCTCTTCCTCCTCCTCGTCCTCCTCTAGTTCTCACCCCTCTTACTCTCTGTCCAATATTGTCTTCCATTGTTGTCCAAACCAAATGTTTACCCGTGGCCTATTCATAGTTTTCAAGCTCTGATTTGTAAGTGAACTCATTATCTAAAAGTGTTTTCACATGTGTCAGTGTGGAAAGGCAGTTGGCGAAATAGTGTAGCAATGTAGAGACCAATGTTTACAGTTTTGCTAGAAGTGTGTTATTAAATTACAAACTGAGTGTAAAGCAGTGAGTTGTGTTTACAGTTTTGCAAGAAGTGTGGTATAAAATTACAAACTGAGTGTAAAGCATTCAGTTTGGCACACTTGGTAAATGCATAGGCTACAGGTGTTAATGGTTTCAGAGATAGTGCTTCAAGAATCACTGTTAGTGTTTAAGCATTCAGAAAAAACTGTAAGAAACACCATCTCCGAATGAAGCAAGTCTACAGAGTCCCATTTGAAAGGAATTCCCAAAGAGTGAAGGATAAACGGTACAAATATGTGCAAGTAAGTAATGTACTAGTATTACACATTTGAAACATTGATGTTGCCAGTGAACTTTACTATACAGCAATTAAAATATTTACTGTCATTTCAGAGAATCATGGATTTGGATGCCTGGACAAAAGTCCATCTGGACAAAAGGAACACCTATTTGTGAGAAGGCTGTTCATTGACTACAGCTCAGCGTTCAACACCATAGTGCCCACAAAGCTCATCACTAAGCTAAGGACCCTGGGACTAAACACCTCCCTCTGCAACTGGATCCTGGACTTCCTGACGGGCCGCCCTCAGGTGGTAAGGGTAGGCAACAACACATCTGCCACGCTGATCCTCAACACTGGGGCCCCTCAAGGGTGTGTACTTAGTCCCCTCCTGTACTCGCTGTTCACCCACGACTGCGTGGCCAAACACGACTCCAACACCAACATTAAGTTTGCTGACGACACAACTGTGGTAGGCCTGATCACCGACAACGACGAGACAGCCTAAAGGGAGGTCAGAGAACTGGCAGTGTGGTGCCAGGACAACAACTTCTCCCTCAATGTGAGCAAGACGAAGGAGCTGATCATGGACTACAGGAAAAGGTGGGCCGAACAGGCCCCCATTAACATCAACAGGGCTGTAGTGGAGCAGGTAGAGAGTTTCAAGTTCCTTGGTGTCCACATCACCAACAATCTATCATGGTCCAAACACACCAAGACAGTCGTGAAGAGGGCACGACAAAACCTTTTCCCCCTCAAGATTTGGCATGGGTCCCCAGATCCTCAAAAAGTTCTACAGCTGCACCATCGAGAGCATCCTGACCGGTTGCATCACCGACTGGTATGGCAACTGCTCAGCATCTGACCGTAAGGCGCTACAGAAGATAGTGCGTATGGCCCAGTACATCACTGGGGCAAAGTTTCATGCAATCCAGGACCTATATAATATGCGGTGTCAGAGGAAAGCCCATAAAATTGTCAGAGACAGTCACCAAAGTCATAGACAGTTTTCTCTGCTACCGCACGGCAAGCGGTACCGGAAGCGCCAAGAATAGGACCAAAGGGCTCCTTAACAGCTTCTACCCCCAAGCCATAAGACTGCTGAACAACTAATCAAATGGAACTGCTGAACAACTAATCAAATGGCCACCGAAAAATGTCATTGAACCCCCCACCCCCCATTTGTTTTGTACACTGCTGCTACTTGCTGTTTATTATCTATTCATAGCTACCTACATGTACAAATTACCTCTAACCTGTACTCCTGCACACTGACTCGGTACCGGTACTCCCTGTATATAGCCTCGTTATTGTTATGTTATTGTGTTACTTTTTTTGTTAATATTATTTACTTTAGTTTGTTTGGTAAGTATGTTCTTAACTCTTCTTGAACTGCATTGTTGGTTAAGGGCTTGTAAGTAAGCATTTTATGCTAAGGTCTACACTTGTTGTATTCGGCACATGTGACAAATAAAGTTTGAATGATTTGAAGACCCATGCTCCAGGAAATCATATTCATAGATGAGGCTGGATTAAATTTAGTGAAGACGAGGAGTAGAGGAAAGAACATCATTGGTCAACACGCCATCATTGAGGTACCTGGTCCGCGCGGGGTAAATGTCACCATATGTGCAGCTATGAGCCACAATAGAGTCCTCCATCGCCATGCCACCCTTGGGATCCTACAACACTGCCCGTCTCCTTAATTTCTTGAACACCTTACACAACAATCTTTTGGGACAACGTGAGTTTCTATTAGGGCTGCTCAGGTCCGCAACTGGTTCCATGACCATCCCAGGTTTTCAATTCTCTATCTCCCACCATATTCCCCCTTTCTCAACCCCATTGAGGAGTTATTTTCAGCATGGCGGTGGTAGGTGTATGATCTCAAACCCCATGAACGTATGGCCCTTCTCCAGGCAATGGACGAGGCCTTTGTTGACATTCCAGCAGAATCCTGTCAGGGGTGGACGCCTCATGCCAGAAGATATTTCCCCCGCTGTCTGGCCAAGGAGAATACCGCATGTGATGTTGATGAAAATCTGTAGCCTGACCAAAACAACAGACATGACTGATTTTGTATTTTATGGTTTATATGGTTTAGATTGGACAGTTTCTTTGTCTATTCTGTATGATTGATCTAACATACAGTACAGTAGTACAAATAGGACTATTTTTTTTCCTTTGCATATGCAAAATATAGTTACTGTATGTTTGCATTTTTACTGTATGTGTGCTTACAGGTTGCTGTTTGACATGTATTGAATCATGTTGAAATATAAAACATAAATTTTTGCATTTGTGTTCCTTTCTTGTTTGAGTACACACAAACATTATTCAGTATAACAACATCTTAATCTTTACATTGAAATAGGTTCTGATAGTAGTGTTTTCAATATGTCACATTAGTGTGATATCAGTTGTCACTAAGTTAGATTCATTTGATGTGTGTGTGTGTCTCATTTGTGTGCAGAGTTTAATTTTGAGCAGGGAGTAGATGATTTTGATTAATGTGTTTTATTTTGCAAGATGTCTGTGGGGTTTAGGGAAATTGGCTAACTGTTTTGTGTTTTGTGTTTAGAGTTTCAAGACAATGTGAGTCGATGGAGATCACTGCAATCCTTTAAAATTCATCACTCCCTCCCTCCCTTTGCCTGTATGTGTTTTGTTATTTGCATGCCTCAACTACTGTGGCAGTTTTATTGTTGGGTGAGCGAGTGGGAAACTGAATGGGGATTTGAAAGTGAAAGAAATGTCAAGAGCTTCAGTAGACTGGGTAATAAAGACATCTCACATTTGACCTTTGATCTGTTTTCTCTATTTCTCTGCAAGAAATAGCTATTCTGAACGTGAACACATCCACCTTTTACTTTTAATGGCACAGTATTTTCTGGTAACACTTTACTTGAAGGGGGTGTATATTGGCATTCATAACAGCTGACATAATTGTACAAATTAAAAAAGTTCTGAGTGTTGTAGTATCCTTCATAACAATTTTGATAACCCATTTTCTGTCAATATATCTAAAAAAAACTGTAATGGAAGTTAAAGTGTTATTATGACATTCTCTCTCCAGGCGCTATGTCAGAAATGTTGGGAAAATGTACTAAGAAGAGTGTTTTGAAGGATATTTCAACACTCATAGAGGTGTCATGAAGTATTTACCTAAGGTGTTATGAATTAGTATACCCCCCTTCAAACAAACTGTTACTGACCTTCTACAGTAATTCTCTATCTGCAATTTCAATCATTGACATTGGTATACTGTTTCTATTGGTGTACTAGTAGTCTATCTTCACCTACCATCTAGCATATAACAACTGAAAAAATCATAATCATAACAACCCTCTCTTTCTCTCTTTCTCTCTTTCTCTCTCTCTCCCTCTCTCTCTCTCTTTCTCTCTCTCCCTTCCTTCCTCATTCCTCCATCCTCTTTCCTTCATTCCTTCCTTCCTTCCTTCCTTCTTTCCTTCTTTCCCTCCCTAACCTCTCTCCTGCACACTAAACACTTATTTCCATAATATACAGTTTACAAATTGTAATTAGCAGTTCTTCCTCACTAGCTGGGGAGTCTAAGTAACCTGAAATGAGGATCAGAGCAGCTGACATAATTTGTGAGACCCCTCTGCCCTCTGTGTATCTACCTCCAGGCTCCCTGTGGCTGTCACAAGCCATTTGTCCTCTGCTTAATTAAGCAGCTTTATTCCTCAGCATTGACAACATAGTGACACCTCTCACGCTGTGACAGCCTCTGTTCACAACACACATATCTAGCTTCTGTAAAACCACCATAACAGGGCCATAACCCTGCCCATAGTTTGATCTGACCGTGGCGTCTAATTTGGGCACACCTCCACAGGGTATTGGCTTCACGATGGCAGTGAGGCGATGATTGGAAGTAGACTAGGGACCGCTGCTGTAGCTCCATTGACCTCTTTCTCAACCACAGAGGACATCTCTTACCCTTGCCTGGGACATTTCTTGGGCATAATATCCCATTTTTCATCTATTAATTTAGCCACTGATACGATATACTGTAACTCATCCACTATACACTTGTAAATTAATAAAAGTGGTATTGCATGTAACAAATAAAGTATATACACTGAGTGAATAAAACATTAAGAACACCTGCTCTTTCCATGACAGACTGACCAGGTGAATCCAGGTGAAAGCTATGATCCCTTATTGATGTCACTTGTTAAATCCACTTCAATCAATGTAGATGAAGGGGAGGAGACAGGTTAAATCAGGACTTTTAACCCTTGAGACAATTGAGACATGGATTGTGTATGTGTGCCATTCAGAGGGTGAATGGGCAAAGCAGGCGTACTGGTTTGTGTCAAGAACAGTTTCCTGTGTGGATCAAGAATGGTCCACCACCCAGGACATCCAGCCAACTTGACACAACTGTGGGAAGCATTGGAATAAACATGGGCCAGCATCCCTGTGGAACACTTTCGACACAATGAATTGAGGGGAAAAGGGGTGGGCTATAAGAGTGACCTTTAAAATGCGAGAGAAAGCACATGTGCTGCAGTGACGATTTAATGAGCTGGGAAGGTTTGTGTGTCAGTTTGTCAGTGTGTATGTTAGGTGTGTGTATGCATACATGAGTGTGTCTGTGTGTTTAATGTGTGCCCACCTCATCTCAGTAATTCCAACTTTGTGCTGCCTGTGATGCTGGTAAAAAAAAGAGCACACCACTTCCATCTTTAGAAGGCGAACATCGGCATTGTTGGAGTCACCTGATAGGACTACATTAGGCACCAAGAAAGATGATTGAATGGAATTGGTAAGAGAGAGAGAGAGAGAGAGAGAGAGAGAGAGAGAGAGAGACAGACAGACAGACAGAGGAAGGTTGTTCTGCCCATAAGATGTGGTACCTTGATCCTGCCATTGTCACTATAGAGACACAAGGACATTGGGAGAATCTCAATTGGATTACCTTAATTCCTTGCATCCTCTCCTCTGTACTGTTTACAGACATTATTTCACTTATAATTCACTGTATCACAATTCCAGTTTGTCAGAAGTTTACATACACTAAGTTGACTGTGCCTTTAAACAGCTTGGAAAATTCCAGAAAAGGATGTCATGGCTTTAGAATCTTCTGATAGGCTAATTGACATTATTTGAGTCAAAATGGAGGTGTACCTGTGGATGTATTTCAAGGCCTACCTTCAAACTCAGTGCCTCTTTGCTTGACATCATGGGAAAATCTAAAGAAATCAGTCAAGACCTCAGAAAAAAAACAATAGTACGCAAGTATAAACACCATGGGACCACGCAACCCTCATACCGCTCAGGAAGGGGACGCGTTCTGTCTCTAGAGATGAACGCACTTTGGTGAGAAAAGTGCAAATCAATCCCAGAACAACAGCAAAGGACCTTGTGAAGATGCTTGAGGAAACAGATACAAAGTATCTATATCCACAGTAAAATGAGTCCTATATCGACATAACCTGAAAGGCCGCTCAGCAAGGAAGAAGCCACTGCTCCAAAACCGCCATAAAAAAGCCAGACTACGATTTGCAACTGCACATGGGGACAAAGATTGTACTTTTTGGAGAAATGTCTTCTGGTCTGATGAAACAAAAATATAACTGTTTGGCCATAATGACCATCGTTATGTTTGGAGGAAAAAGGGGGAGGATTGCAACCCAAAACACCATCCCAACCGTGAAGCACGGGGTGGCAGCATCATGTTGTGGGGGTGCTTTGCTGCAGGAGGGACTGGTGCACTTAACAAAATAGATGGCATCATAAGGGAGGAGAATTGTGGATATATTGAAGCAACATCTCAAGACATCAGTCAGGAAGTTAAAGCTTGGTTGCAAATGGGTCTTCAAAATGGACAATGACCACAAGCATACTTCCAAAGTTGTGGCAAAATGGCTTAAGGACAACAAAGTCAAGGTATTGGAGTGGCCATCACAAAGCCCTGACCTTAATTCTATAGAAAATATGTAGGCAGAACTGAGAAAGCGTGTGAGGGCAAGGAGGCCTACAAACCTGACTCAGTTACACCAGCTCTCTCAGGAGGAATGGGCCAAAATTAACCCAACTTATTGTGGGAAGCTTGTGGAAGGCTACCCGAAATGTTAAACAATTTTAATGCAATGCTACCAAATACTAATTGAGTGTATGTAAACTTCTGACCCACTGGGAATGTGATGAAAGAAACAAAAGCTTAAATAAATCATTCTCTCTACTATTTTTCTAACATTTCACATTCTTAAAATAAATCGGTGATCCTAATTGGCCTAAGACAGGGAATTTTTACTATGATTAAATGTCAGGATTTGTAATATGTATGTAAACTTCCGACTTCAACTGTACTTCAACTGGGTAAATTGCAGGTAAATTGTAGAAAATCGAAAGAAATAAAGTGTTACATAAAACGTATATCATAGAAAATAATAACCTTCAATTCAGTATCAGTCTTCAGCGTCTTCCCAAGGACGAATGAGAAAAAAGCCATTCAACAGCAGCTCAGTGGTGGTGGTTGTGTTTGTGTTGGTTCAGCAGAGGTAATGAAGCTGGCCTGTGGGGGCTTCAGACTACACAGATTGAGTGTTATTATGACAAATGCACAAGAACAGAATCACTCTTCCCTCATGCAATGGCTTCCCTTTTGTTGAGAACATTTAGTTTTTTATGTAATGGCATAATAAATGCTCTGTGTCTTGGATTTGTATGCTTTTGTCTGCCTGATAAGAGATCTGCCTTTTCAGCTTGAACTTGCAGTCGTGAAATAGTCATGCGCTTGCCAGTACATTATTTGCAGTAGATAACTCTCACTCAGTTGCATGTTATTGCAACACAAAATAACTTGCAGGTAAACCTATGGGATTATTTTATTCCCTGTGCAACATATACCAGATGAGAAATGTAGAGCCTCTCTTGCAATTGCAGCCATTAAAGCCTTGGGCTAATAGAGGTTGATTGTTAATAGACATCTTAGAATCCCCTTAGATGGAATGTTTATACATAGCGTTAGATAGTAAGTGATTATTAATTTATTCATTTAAGCAGGCATGTCAATTGAGAACCTGATCTTATTTCCAAAGTTGGCACAAGAGGCTGCAAAGACTCAGTTAAACAATACCAGATAAGGCAAGAGTATAGCATATCAAACATGTAATGATGTGCCTTTAAAAATGTTTTGGTAGTTATTAATTTGTCTGCAAATAAACTGTGCTAACTCATTTGAAGTAATTGTAGGTAGCTTGGGACAGGAGTAACTGCGAAATAACAAAAATGCAGTGGTAAATATCTAGTACATTTTTTTGGCAGCTTTTATTTGAGCACAGGGTTATGTTGTTTTGCATGTCAATCAAGGAACACCCTATGTTTCCACTAATGCAATTCTGTTTCAATCAGGTCAGTGTTAATTAAAACTTCACCGGCAACAAGGCGTGGTAAGCATGCCTATTTACCCTCGTTACCACCAATCAACAGTTAATTAGTACTGCCCGTTGAACCTTTTTCCACCTTTTGTTGTGTCCCTCTCTACATGGGATGGACTCTACTTATTTATGTATACCTCAAACAACATGTCTCACTTCTGATGGGAGGTCATATGACATGATGTATTTGAAGAAAAAAACCAAACACGTGGATACAATGCATTTAAAAATCATGGAGGACCTATTGCTAACAAAATGCATTATTCATCAATGAATAACAAATTAAGTATGGAAAACAAATGGCAGTTTGGAAAAGTCAGTATGGCTTGAGCGGAGGGCGCATCGATGGTACAGTTCAGCCAGGGAGAAAGTCAGTCTGTCAGACAAGCTAGCAGCTCTTCATCAGGGCCCTCACTTTGTCCGACGTTCCCAGTTCCTCCATAGTAGCCGCTCCTCCGTAGGTAGCTGATCCTCCATTGCCGACAGTGTACCAACTGGGTGATGCATCGGCTGCAGTAAAGCGCCAGAAATTCAACCACACATCAGCAGTGGTCAGGAACAGTCCCTCTGCCTCTCTGACATCTCAGACACAGCAGTCTCCACCTTCCAACCGGGAGGTAAAACTAAAAAGCCGGAGCTGCTGCTGCATTATTTAAACGAGCCATTCAGCTAGCTAGCTAGCCAATGCAAACAAATGGATTCATCAGCAGTCTTGTAAATCAAATCAAATTGTATTGGTCACATTCACATGGTTAGCAGATGTTAATGCGAGTGTAGCGAAATGCTTGTGCTTCTAGTTCCAACAGTGCAGTAATATGTAACAAGTAATCTAACAATTCCCCAACAACTACCTAATACACACAAATCTAAAGGGGTGAATGAGAATATGTACATATAAGTATATGGATGAGCGATGGCCGAGCGGCATAGGCAAGGGTGCAGTAGATGGTATAAAATACAGTATATACATGTGATATGAGTAATGTAAGATATGTAAACATTATTAAAGTGGAATTATTTAAAGTGGCATTGTTTAAAGTGACTAGTGATCCATTTATTAAAGTGTCCAGTGATTGGGTCTCAGTGTAGGCAGCAGCCTCTCTGAGTTAGTGATGGCTATTTAACAGTCTGATGGCCTTGAGATAGAAGCTGTTTTTCAATCTCTCGGTCCCAGCTTTGATGCACCTGTACTGACCTCGCCTTCTGGATGATAGCGGTGTGACCAGGCAGTGGCTCGGGTGGTTGTTGTCCTTGATGATCTTTTTGGCCTTCCTGTGACATCGGGTCCTGTAGGTGTCATGGAAGGCAGGTAGTTTGCCCCCGGTGATGCATTGTGCAGACCGCACTACCCTCTGGAGAGCCTTGCGGTTGACTTTGACATTGAAGACCACCCTATCTATGTGATCTAAACTGAGATTTATCAACAAAAATATATATTTTTACAAAAAAACACTTACAAACTATTAAATATTTACAAAATGTACAGGAGCTCTCTGCCTTGGCGACCTCACGGCACTATGGCAACCATGGAACCTAACCACGGAACAGGACCACGTTATTATCACCGTCCCTCCCATGGAGTTAGGAGGAGCGACAGACAAGTAATTTCAGCCCCACATACACACACTGAGTATCTATCTCTAAGATTCCAACTACTGATTCATGTTTGGACATATAAATACTGTAAATCTACCAAAGAAAGGTCTGTTAATTGCTCACTTGAATATATGCAGTTTAAGGAACAAAATTCATGAAATATACTGTCTAGTGCAGTCAAACAATATTCATGTATTGGCAATATCAGAGACTCACTTGGACTCTTCTTTTGAGGATGCTCTCTATACATGGATACAATTTGTTCAGGAGGGACAGAAATAGATATGGGGGTGGAGTTGCAGTTTACATCCAGAGTCATATTCCAGCAAAACAACGTAATGACTTAATGTTGAATGGATTAGAGGTGCTATGGGTACAGGTGCATTTACCACATTTGAAACCTATACTAGTTGGTTGCTGCTATAGGCCACCTAGTGCTGATGTGAAATATCTTTATGTAATTTGCGAAATGTTGGATAAGGTATCTGATGAAAATAGGGAAATATATTTTTTGGGAGATATAAATATAGATTTTTTGAATACAAACTGTCCAAAGAGAAGGAAAGTTATTTCTGTTGCCAATGCATGTAACCTAACCCAAGTTATGACATTACCAACCAGAACGTTCACTAATAGGTCTGGTATTACATCATCAACTTGTATCGATCACATGTTTACTAACATGGCTGAACATTGTTCTAAAGCTGTATCAGTGGCACTAGGTTACAGTGATCAGAACTTGGTTGCACTCACTAGGAAAACTAAAATACCAAAGGCTGGCCCTAAGGTAATTTACCGCAGGTCCTACAGAGGGTTTAATCAAGACTCATTTGTGGATGAGATTAAGAATGTGCAATGGTTAGAAGTGTGTAGTAAGGATGATCCTGAAATGTCACTAAGTTTGTTTATGAAATTATTTATGAGTATAGCTGATAAGCACGCCCCTTTAAGAAAATGCACTGTGAGGTCAAATGGTGCCCCATGGATTGATGATGAGCTGAGAAATGTAATGATTCAACGTAATGATGCCAAAAAAGTAGCAGATAAATCTGGTACTTTGTTTGATAAGCAAAGTTATTGTAAACTAAGAAATATTGTGACCAAGCTAAACAAAGAAAAGAAGAAGGGATTCTATCAGCACAAAATTGATGAACTAAAGGGTGATGGGAAAAAGCTGTGGAGAACGTTGAACATTATTATGGGTAGGAATTCAAACATGTCTGCCTCTTTTGTTGAATCAGGGGGTATATTTATTACAAAACCACATGACATCGCAAACTACTTTAATGAATATTTTACAGGCAAAGTGGACAAGTTGAGGAACGCTATGATTCCAACTGATGGCTCCATGTCGTGTACCCTCATAAAAGATTGTATCATGAAGGAAAGGCAATGCAGTTTCAAATTTCATCAAGTAGAAAGGGAAGAGGTAGAAAGGATGCTGTTGTCTCTTTCGGATGACAAGTCACCTGGTACAGATAATCTAGACGCCAAATTGCTTAGAGTTACAGCTAACCAAATATCTACTACACCAATCTCTCATATTTTTAATAAGTGTATGGGGTGTGCCCAGAAGTCTGGATAGAGCCAAAAGTTATTCCACTACCTAAGGATAATACATCTGCATTCACTGGTCCTAATAGTCATCCTATAAGCTTGCTGCCTGTGTTAAGTAAATTATTGGAAAAAATTATATCTGTACAAATCAAGGATTATTTCTCATGTAATGGTCTGATAACGGGTTTCCAGCATGCATATAAAGAAGGGCATTCTACGAGTACGGCCTTAGCACAAATGACAGATGATTGGTTAAAGAGTATGGATGACAGGAAGTTAGTTGGTGCAGTGTTGCTGGATTTCAGTGCTGGTTTTGATGTAATTGTTACTAGGAAAACTAAAATGTTATGGTTTTAAGGATGCAGCTCTATCCTGGGTGGAAAGCTATCTATCCAGGAGAAGGCAAAAAAGTGTTCTTTAATGGTAGCTTTTCAAATAGTAAAGATATACATTGTGGTGTTCCTCAAGGAAGCTGCCCAGGCCCACTGCTCTACTCTATATTTACTAATGATTTACCTTCAGTAATGAACAAAGCAAGAGTGGTCATGTATGCTGATGACTCTACAATATATAGTGCAGCATCAGAATGTAATGAGTTAACAGATGTACTGAGCAGTGAACTAAGAATGGTGTCTGAGTGGGTTGATATGAACAAATTGGTGTTGAATATTTTTAAAACTAAGTGTATTGTATTTGGTTCAAGATATATGCTTGCTGATGCTTGCTTAATAGAATACATGTAGAGCAATTAAAAAAAAACGAAACTACTAGGCGTCATGTTGGATGCAGCTTTATCATGTTCAGAACACATAGATAATATTGTTATTAAGATGGGTAAGGGAATTGCTGTTACAAGAAAATGTTCAGAGTATGTAACATCTAGCACTCTGAATCAGGTGATTCAATCCCTGGTCCTATCACACTTAGAGTACTGTTCGGATATATGGTCATCTGCAACAAAGAAAGATATAAAAAAGCTCCAAATGGCTCAAAACAGGGCTGCCAGATTATCTCTTCATTGCTCTAACCGAATGAATATTATTAAAATGCATCAGAATCTATCATGGCTTCACGTTAAAAACAAATTACTATCTAGTCTTTAGATTTTCTTTAGGAATGTTATATTTTTCAAAAAACCACAGTACCTTTCAGTCCAATTAGTACATACTAGCAACACGCATAACCACCAAACCAGACAGGCAAATTCAGGGCAGCTAAAACAAATCGCCATAAATCTACAGTTTTATATAGAGCTATAGCTGAATGGAATTCTTTACCGATCCATATTTCTCAGGCAAAAAGTAAATCCACCTTCAAGAAAAAAAAAAAATAACATCTAGAGTGATAGACCATATGACTGGACAGGAAATAGAAAGTATGTTAAATGTGTTTCCTGTCAGGTATTGTAATTGTCTGTATTGTCTACTTGCTGAATGTTGGTGAAGTCTTGATTGTGGTTGTTTGATATGTCTTGTTAATTGGTGTTGGACCCCAGGAAGATACGCTAGTGTTATAGTGTTAGCTAATGGGGATCCTAATAAAATTTATGAAAAGAAATTACATTTGGCATGCGACGTCATAATGACTTAATCTTCTGGTTGGTAACTGGTTTTCTGGTTAAGGTGTTAATAGCTAAGCACATCAGGTCAAATCAGGTGAAGACATATTTTGATGACTACATCAAGATGTCTGGGAAAGATGTCAGCATCTAATAATAACATTACTTTTCAAACAGTACACAACTGGACTACGATGCCACAAAAGAGCCTGAAAATCTTTACAACCAATTTTGCCCACTTGGTTAGCTTTACCATGCAATGTAGGCTGACTGAAGACTGCATTCAACAGGTCTCTTTACACATGGGGAATACTCTTCAGGAGGTTACTGGTTCTGTTTAACAGCTCCCACAGACTGCATCAAGTGTATTCATGGATTCCCACTGAAATGTATTAACAATTCTGATGTGCCTGTGTTATGCTATACACAGCACAGGTTGGAATTTGGAAACATGACCGAATACAAACAGTATAGCTATTCCCTCCGCAAGGCAATCAAACAAGCTAAGCGTCAGTATAGAGACAAAGTAGAGTCGCAATTAAACGGCTCAGACACGAGAGGTATGTGGCAGGGTCTACAGTCAATCACGGACTACAAAAAGAAAACCAGCCCCGTCGCGGACCACGATGTCTTGCTCCCAGACAAACTAAATAACTTCTTTGCTCACTTTGAGGACAATACAGTGCCACCGACATGGCCCTCTACCAAAACCTGCGGGCTCTCCTTCACCGCAGCCAACGTGAGTAAAACATGTTAACCCTCGCAAGGCTCCCAGATGGCATCCCTGGCCGCATCCTCATAGCATGTGCAGACCAGCTGGCTGGTGTGTTTACGGACATATTCAACCAATCCTTATCCCAGTCTGCTGTTCCCACATGCTTCAAGAGGGCCACCATTGTGCTAAGGTAACTGAGCTAAATGACTATCGCCCCGTAGCACTCACTTCCGTCATCATGAAGTGCTTTGAGAGACTAGTCAAGGATCAAATCACCTCCATCCTACCTGACACCCTAGACCCAATCCAATTTGCTTACCGTCCCAATAGGTCCACAGACGACGCAAACGCAATCACACTGCACACTGCCCTAACCCATCTGGACAAGAAGAATATCTATGTAAGAATGCTGTTCATCGACTACAGCTCGGCATTTAACTTCTTTGGGAGCAGCGCACGAGGTGACCGTTTTGGAGAGCCTGGCATGCCCAAAGAAAAATGCCTCCCATTCAGGCCCAGAAAATAGGATATGCACATATTTAGTACCATTGGATAGGAAACACTCTGAATTTTCTAAAAGTGTTAACATTTTGTCTGTGAGTAAAACAAATCAGATATGGCAGGCGAAACCCCGAGGAATTTCTGTCCTGGAAAAAGTGGTTTTGACAGATTGTCTCATTTGGAACCCCTCCCTTATGAAAATGCCCTTATAAGGGCATATGAATGCAGTACCTATCGCTTCTTCTGGATGTCAACAGTCTCGAGAAAGTGATTTGATTCTTCTTAGCTGCTTTTAGAGCAGAGAAGAAGACGAATAAGGAAGTGTCCATGCAGTTGTCAATACAAGTTAATGCGCGCTCCCGGCTGGCGCGTTCTTTGTTTTTTTCCTTTCTTATCGCCCAGTTTATATTCCGGTTGAAATATTATACAACATATACATTAAAGTGTTCCTAAGGATACATTATCAATTATGTTTGATTGTTCTTGGACAAGTTTATAGGTATAAGTTGAACGAGTTCTCTTCACGTTTCAATGGAGGAGTCGACGCTGTTTTTTCTGATTATAACGCGCCAACCAAACTGAGATTTATGGATATAATACATTACTTTTTCTAACAAAAGAACCATGGATTGTCTTCGTTGGACACTTGGGAAGCCATCAGCAGAAATTCTTCAAAAGGTAATTGATTTGTTTTCGCTGTGAAATGTGTTTTCTGTGAACCGTGGAGGCTAATGAAATTATGGTAATGGAAAAAATATGTTAGGTGCTACCCTCAAACAATCAAATGTGGTGCTTTCGCCGTAAAGCCTTTTTGAAATCTGACAACGATGTGATATTGCCAAGAAGCAGAGCTTTTGATGACTATGCAACACTTGTATATTGATGAATGTTTAACAATTCCACTTTTGGATTTTGAATTTGGCGCCTTGCATTTTTTTTTTTTTTTTTTTCACCTTTATTTAACCAGGTAGGCAAGTTGAGAACAAGTTCTCATTTACAACTGCGACCTGGCCAAGATAAAGCAAAGCAGTTCGACACACAACAACACAGAGTTACACATGGAATAAAACAAACATACAGTCAATAATACAGTAGGAAAAAAAGAAATCTATATACAAAGAGTGCAAATGAGGTAGGATAAGGAAGGTAAGACAATAAATAGGCCATGGTGGCAGAGTAATTACAATATAGCAATTTAACACTGGAATGGTAAAAGAAAACTGTGCAGTAGATGAATGTGCAATGTAGAAAAACTGGGGTGCAAAGGAACAAGATAAATAAATAAATACGGTAGGGGATGAGGTAGTTGGTTGGGCTATTTACAGAAGGGCTATAAACAGGTACAGTGGTCTGTACACTGCTCTGACAGCTGGTGCTTAAAGCTGTTAAGGGAGATAAGTGTCTCCAGTTTCAGAGATTTTTGAAGTTCGTTCCAGTCATTGGCAGCAGAGAACTGGAAGGAGAGTCGGCCAAAGGAGGAATTGGCTTTGGGGGTGACCAGTGAGATATACCTGCTGGAGCGTGTGCTACGGGTTGGTGCTGCTAAGGTGACCAGCGAGCTGAGATAAGGCGGGACTTTACCTAGCAGGGACTTGTAAATGACCAGGAGCCAGTGGATATGGCGACGAGTGTAAAGTGAAGGCCAGCCTACGAGAGTGTACAGGTCGCAGTGGTGGGTGGTATATGGGGCTTTGGTAACAAAACGGATGGCACTGTGATAGACTGCATCCAGTTTGTTGAGTAGAGTATTGGAGGCTATTTTGTAAATTACATCACCGAAGTCGAGGATCGGTAGGATGGTCAGTTTTACGAGGGTATGTTTGGCAGCATGAGTGAAGGAAGCTTTGTTGCGAAATAGGAAGCCAATTCTAGATTTAATTTTAGATTGGAGATGTTTGATGTGAGTCTGGAAAGAGAGTTTACAGTCTAACCAGACACCTAGGTATTTGTAGTTTTCCACGTAATCTAAGACAGAACCGTCCAGAGTAGTGATGCTGGACGGGGGGACAGGTGCGGGTAGCGATCGGTTGAAGAGCATGCATTTAGTTTTACTTGCGTTTAAGAGCAGTTGTAGGCCACGGAAGGAGAGTTGTATGGCATTGAAGCTCGTCTGGAGGGTAGTTAACACAGTGTCCAAAGAGGGGCCAGAAGTATACAGAATGGTGTCGTCTGCATAGAGGTGAATCAGAGACTCACCTGCAGCAAGAGCGACATCATTGATGTATACAGAGAAAAGAGTAGGCCCAAGAATTGAACCCTGTGGCACCCCATGGAGACTGCCAGAGGCCCGGACAACAGGCCCTCTGATTTGACACACTGAACTCTGTCGGAGAAGTAATTGGTGAACCATGCGAGGCAGTCATTTGAGAAACCAAGGCTGTTGAGTCTGCCGATAAGGATGCGGTGATTGACAGAGTCGAAAGCCTTGGCCAGATCAATGAAAACAGCTGCACAATAATGTCTCTTGTCGATGGCGGTTATGATGTCATTTAGGACCTTGAGCGTGGCTGAGGTGCACCCATGACCAGCCCTGAAACCAGATTGCATAGCGGAGAAGGTACGGTGGGATTCGAAATGGTCGGTAATTTGTTTGTTAACTTGGCTTTCAAAGACCTTAGAAAGGCAGGGAAGGATGGATATAGGCCTATAACAGTTTGGGTCAAGAGTGTCTCCCTTTGAAGAGGGGATGACCGCAGCTGCTTTCAGTCTTTGGGAATCTCAGGCGTCCACGAAAGAGAGGTTAAACAGGCTAGTAATAGGGGTTGCAACAATTTCGGCAGATAATTTTAAAAAGAAAGGGTCCAGATTGTCTAGCCGGCTGATTTGTAAGGGTCCAGATTTGCAGCTCTTTTAGAACATCAGCTGACTGGATTTGGGAGAAGGAGAAGTGGGGAGGCTTTGGCGAGTTGCTGAGGGGGTGCAGGGCTGTTGACCGGGGTAGGGGTAGCCAGGTGGAAAGCATGGCCAGCCATAGAAAAATGCTTATTGAAATTCTCAATTATTGTGGGTTTATCGGTGGTGACAGTATTTCCTATCCTCAGTGCAGTGGGCAGTTGGGAGGAGGTGCTCTTATTCTCCATGGACTTAACAGTGTCCCAGAACTTTTTGGAGTTTGTGTTACAGGAGGCAAATTTCTGCTTGAAAAAGCTAGCCTTGGCTTTCCTAACTGCCAGCGTATATTGGTTCCTGACTTCCTGAAAAGTTGCATATCACGGGGCTGTTCGATGCTAATGCAGAACGCCACAGGATGTTTTTGCGCTGGTCAAGGGCAGTCAGGTCTGGAGAGAACCAAGGGCTATATCTATTCCTGGTTCTAAATTTCTTGAATGGGGCATGCTTATTTAAGATGGTGAGGAAGGCACTTTTAAAGAATAACCAGGCATCCTCTACTGACGGGATGAGGTCAATATCCTTCCAGGATACCCTGGCCAGGTCAATTAGAAAGGCCTGCTCGCTGAAGTGTTTTAGGAACGCGTTTAACAGTAATGAGAGGAGATCGTTTGACTGCAAACCCATTACGGATGCAGGCAATGAGGCAGTGATCACTGAGATCTTGGTTGAAAACAGCAGGGGTGTATTTGGAGGGCAAGTTAGTTAGGATTACATCTATGAGGGTTCCCGTGTTTACGGCTTTGGGATTGTACCTAGTAGGTTCAAATATGATTTGTGTGAGGTTGAGGGCATCAAGCTTAGATTGTAGGATGGCCGGGTGTTAAGCATGTCCCAATTTAGGTCACCTAGCAGCACGAACTCTGAAGATAGATGGGGGCAATCAGTTCACATATGGTGTCCAGAGCACAGCTGGGGGCAGAGGGTGGTCTATAGCAAGCGGCAACAATGAGAGACTTGTTTCTAGAAAGGCAGATTTTTAAAAGTAAAAGTTCAAATTGTTTGGGTACAGACCTGGAAAGCAAGACAGAACTCTGCAGGCTCTCTCTGCAATAGATAGCAACGCCGCCCCTTTGGCCGTTCTATCTTGTCTGAAGATGTTATAGTTAGGGATGGAAATTTCAGTGTTATTGGTGGTCTTCCTAAGCCAGGATTCAGACACGGCTAGGACATCCGGGTTGGCAGAGTGTGCTAGGGCAGTGAATAAAACAAACTTAGGGAGGAGGCTTCTAATGTTGACATGCATGAAACCAAGGCTTTACGGTTGCAGAAGTCAACAAATGAGAGGGCCTGTGGAATAGTAGTGGAGCTAGGCACTGCAGGGCCTGGATTAACCTCTATATCACCAGAGGAACAGAGGAGGAGTAAGATAAGGATACGGCTAAAGGCTATAATGACTGGTCGTCTAGGACGTTCGGAACAGAGATTAAAAATAACAGGTTTCAGGGGTGATAAAATAGATTAAAGGCATAATGTACAGACAATGGTATGGTAGGACGTGAATACAGTGGAGGTAAACCTAGACATTGAGTGGTGATCAAAGATATATTGTCTCTAGAAAGATTTAAACCAGGTGATGTCATCGCATGTGTGGGAGGTGGAACTAAAGGGTTGGATAAGGCATATTGAGCAGGGCTAGAGGCTCTACTGTGAAATAAGGCAATAAACACTAACCAGAACAGCAATGGACAAGGCATATTTACATTGAGGAGAGGCATGCTTAGCCTAGTGAACATAAGGGTCCAGTTAGTAGTGAGGCTGGTTGGGGACAAGGCGATTCAGACAGCTAGCCGGGGGTAACAAGCTAGCAACGTCTAGCAGGCCGGCTAACAAAGACGGAGGAAGTCTGTTTATAGCCTCCTCACGCGTTTCCGTCAGTAGACCAGTTGTGATGGGGTTTCGTGTGGTGAAGGGGACCAGGCCAGTTGGCACAACTAGGTATAGTGGCACAAGACGTTAGCAGGATAGGGGGGTGCTCCCTCTGCTGTTTCCTGAAGTCCACGATCATCTCCTTTGTTTAGTTGACGTTGAGAGGTTATTTTCCTGACACAACACTCTGAAGGCCCTCACCTCCTCCCAGTAGGCCGTCTCGTCGTTGTTGGCAATCAAGGCTACCACTGTAGTGTCGTCTGCAAACTTGATGATTGAGTTGTAGGCATGCTTGGCCACGCAGTCATGGGTGAACAGGGAGTACAGGAGAGGGCTGAGAATGCACCCTTGTGGGGCCCCAGTGTTGACGATCAGCGGGGTGGAGATGTTGTTTCCTACCCTCACCACCTGGGGGCGGCCCGTCAGGAAGTCCAGGACCCAGTTGCACAGGGCGAGGTCGAGACCTAAGGTCTCGAGCTTAATGACGAGTTTGGAGGGTACTATGGTGTTAACTTCTTAGGGAGCACAACATTTTATTGTTTGAGGGTAGCACCTCCAATATTTCTGCATTAGCATAAATTCATAAACCATCGCGGTTCACACAAAACACATTTCACAGCGAAAACAAATCCCTTACCTTTTGAAGAACTTCTGCTGAGGGCTTCCCAAGTGTCCAACGAAGACATCTAATGGTTCTTTTGTTAGAAAAAGTCATTTATTATATCCATAAATCTCAGTTTGGTTGGTGCGTTATGTTCAGAAAATCCAACGCCGAATCGCCCATTGAAACGTGAAGAGAACGCTAGTTCAAATATACCTATAAACCTTTCCTAAACAAATCAAATACCAATTAAAATGCATCCTTAGATATCCTTTTATGAATATTAGCGATAATATTTCACTCGGATGGTCACCTATACCTTATATAAATAAAATAAAGTGGGGTGCTCCAGCCAGACTCGCGCCCGAGAAAACTTGTTGACATTTCAGGTCCTCATGCCATTTCCTGTACCTATTTGTTGTGTTAACTCCAATCTCTCTGAGTCTTTGTATATAGACTGCTGACATCTAGTGGAAGCCATAGGTACTGCAGTCTCAGTCCTGGTAACAAATGGATTCAATAGGGAGTGTGTCTAACAGAGCCAAAGGTCAACAGAAACTGATTTTCTGATGTTTTTTTCTCTGGTTTTTGCCTGCTAAATGAGTTCTGTTATACTCACAGACATTATGTTAACACTTTTAGAAACTTCAGAGTGTTTCCTATCCAATAGTACTAATTATGTGCATATCCTATTTTCTGAGCCTGAGTGGCAGGCATTTTGCTTTGGGCACGCCAGACTCTCCAAAACCGTCACCTCCCCTGCCGCTCCCTAAGAAGTTAAGTTCCTCGGCGTACACATCACGGACAAACTGAAATGGTCCACCCACAAAGACAGCATGGTGAAGAAGACGCAACAGCGCCTCTTCAACCTCAGGAGGCTGAAGAAATTCGGCTTGTCACCAAAAACACTCACAATCGAGAGCATCCTGTCGGGCTGTATCACCGCCTGGTACGGCAACTGATCCGCCCACAACTGTAAGGCTCTCCAGAGGGTAGTGAGGTCGGCACAACGCATCACCGGGGGTAAACTACCTGCCCTCCAGGACACCTACACCACCCGATGTCACAGGAAGACCAAAAAGATCATCAAGGACAACAACCACCAGAGCCACTGCCTCTTCACCCCGCTATCATCCAGAAGGCGAGGTCAGTACAGGTGCATCAAAGCTGGGACCGAGAGACTGAAAAACAGCTTCTATCTCAAGGCCATCAGACTGTTAAACAGCCATCACTAACATTGAGTGGCTGCTGCCAACATACTGACTCAAATCTCTAGCCACTTTAATAATAAAAAATTTGATGTAATAAATGTATCACTAGCCACTTTAAACGATGCCACTTTATATAATGTTTACATATCCTACATTACCCCTCTCATATGTATATACTGTACTCTATACCATCTACTGCATCTTGCCTATGACGTTCGGCCATTGCTCATCCATATATTTATATGTACATATTCTTATTCATTCCTTTACACTGTGAAATTGTTAGACTACTTGTTAGATACTACTGCATGGTCGGAACTAGAAGCGCAAGCATTTTGCTACACTCGCATTAACATCTGCTAACCATGACAAATAAAATTTGATTTGAGTTCATTGTCATGACTCATGGATTGGTGGCAGCTTTGCAAAGTAGTCTCTAGCTGGCACAGCTACAAAGTCATAAAAACTTTTTTTAATTTTAAACCTCTAACCTAAATCCTAACTGTAACCATGCTGCTAACCCTAATGCCTAAACCTAACCTGAAATGAAAACCAAAAAGCACATGTTTGTTTCCATGAATTTATACCATATATACCCATTTTGACTTTGCAGCTGGCCCATCTAGCAAAAATCGCTCAGTGCAATATTTATGACCTCTTAAATGTACTGGCAAATTGTAGATTTCCGCCTAAATAGATATACCCAAAAGTAACTGCTATTCATGTGTAATTACAAGATTCTGACATGCAAAAACTTGGTATATTTGGACAAAAGACATCTGGGAGATTATGAGGAAATAATCAGAAGATAGGAGTTACATAGTTCAGAACACACAAGATCAAGGACACACAAAATAAAATATATTTTATTTATTTATTTATAAAGTCATCTTTCATTGACAAGCTATAAGTGAATAATTGATGACTATAGCTGGAAACACATCAGATGGCATCCACAACATGTGACCAATATCAGAAAAAAATGGGATTGTTAGACCTAACAACTAGAAATGGACAGATGTTTTAGTGAGTGGTGTCAGGTGTTTCCTGAACATTTCCAAGTGTCCCTAAACTTCTCCAAAGTGGCATATGTCTGTAAATTAGATAATTCCAGTGCTATTACATACTGTTTGTGCAATCCCTAAAAGCTATTTGTTCAGTATGAAAACACAATTTCTACCAATTTCTCGCTCAAACATAGTGGTGGTGTTATGGGGTATCCAGTGTACATTCAAGTGTCCTTTCAATCTCTCCAAAGTGTCCGAATGTGGTAATTGCACTGTTTTTGCTAACTGGATGTGCCTAAAAGTTATTGTTCACTATAAAAACAAACTTTTTACAACACCAACCTCTCTCAGACATTGTGGTGGTGTCGGGGGACATACAGGGGATATGGATGCCTAAGCAGGCAACATCATATTTTTTATGCGCAAAGATATTGTAGCGACCCGCACAGACAGCTGTGTGTTATGTGTTAGACTATTAGTTGGTTGTGTTGTACTTACCAGTACCTAGTGTTCGCGGGGTCCGACATGCCAATCAACCTGCTATCTGCCAATCACAGGAATGCCTGGAATGTTCTGATGCCGGGCATCCTTTCATTTATTTGGCGTGGGCTACGGCCAAACAGTAGCCTGTGTGAAGTTGGGTTAATAAACCGTAAATTCGTAAACTCAAACCTCTGTCTAGACAATTGTTCCTTTATGATCTAGTCAGGTCATTACAATATAGTCAATCGGTGGACATTATATGTTGCCATTACGTCATACAGTACATCATCAGATAACATTGGCAGAGTGGTTCCTACCTACCTAAGGATGAAATTGATACCCCCCATGTAGCTATAGCTCAAACACAGGCCAAATCGAAGCTTACCTTGTAAGATGTTTGATGAAAACGTGTAAAATAAAAATTTGGACTCTCGGGGCTGGTGATCAATAACGGTAAGTCACAGACAGACAAATAAGATATCCTCATGATCTGTGGTGTCACGGCTTTCGGTGTGTATCAACGTATTCCGTGTTTATTTACTTTATGCTTCACAACGCTAACCGAAATGTAGGTAGCAGCCATCTTGAAATGAGATCATCGGCTTGGACTGCCCATTCAAATGTGTATGCCCATATATGGTAGTAAGCCATACCAAAGATTTGCAGGCACTGATCAATAGCCAAGATACTCAGCTTTCCGCAGACACCCTGCTTTTGCAGATAGGGCTACCGTGCTCATATCAGACTGAATTGAACAAGAAAAATCAAATAGAGTCCCCAAATATGGGGACTTTACGTTTAAGAGGATTTATTAACGTCAACATGCTACAGTATACAGCCCCCGGAGCTGTGAGGGAGTGATACAGTGTCATAGGGAGTGAGAGTTTTGGCCGGGGCTTGAGGAGATGTTGACATTCAATAAACCAATAAATATACCAATAAACTTTGATTTGATTTGAACGTCCATTTACCGAGCCTATACTACCCATCTACACTTATTTACAGAATCATTGCTGCAAACATACAGTAGACACAGAACAGGTACACTTTAGTAGACATAGAAAGTGGTGAGGTGTCACTGATGGTTGATGGGGGTTCTTGAAGTTGTTAATAGCATCTTATTAACAGGCTGTGTGTGTGGTTACTTTGTCAGTACTGCTGATCCCAGTATCCAAAATGGTGTCTATTATTCATCCTGAGGTATTTTATGACGCACTTGTGATCAGTGTCAACTGGCCGTATGATTGGTTCACATTTCAAGTGATGAAAGGTCCTAATAAAGTCTGTATCTCTCTCTCTCTGTTTCTCTCTGTCCCTCTCTGTCTCACCCCCTCAAATGAATTCAAATAGATTAAGAACAACATTGAATACATATAAAAATATTACTCTTTCTAGAAAGTAATTTGAATTGTGTGGAATGGAATGGTTGGTAATTGAACGATGTCAGTACTTGAATTGGGACAAAAGCAGTTCACCATTCCATGAATCATTTCACATGATGCATCTTGCCATCCTGACAACCACCAATTTCCATGGCCCAAATGTTATCATTCCTTAAGAGGGGAAATTATCTAAACGCTAACAGCCAATTAAAATGCATGTGTTGCCTATACAATGTAGATGTGTTCTAAACCTGAACAAAAGGGAAGGCTCTCAAATCACATTAGTTATCAAAATCTACAGTAACTCATAGAAATGTCTCTCTTTCTGAGAACTTATAACATACTCCTACTGGTGACTGCTTCTGAGTCCTAAACAGTCACTACGTTTATTATAA